>JAHZNI010001655.1:0-12335 GCA_027744415.1 Seira ritae | reverse complement strand
GATGAAGGAATTCGTCTTTGTTGAAATCATGCCTACGTTGCGTTGGCCTGATGCAGGTTTAATGTATTTTTTAGAGGAAATCCCCAACAATGCACTTTTTATCTTCTGATAAGTAAAATAGGTAGCTTTAGGGCAAATAAGGGATGCAATTTCTAATGCATGGAAAAACACTACACACCTTATTTGAAACCCCAGTTCCAGTCCAGGACAGGACTGCTTCATGCACACAACAAAAGCATACAAATAATAATAATAAGCTGCTATATGCTGAAGGCAGGTGTACAGTGTACATGTAATTTACGAAGTGATTTTTAAGTGCATCTCAGCATTTTAAATTCTTGCTGGCTAGTGCTAAAACTTGAGCCTGGTAGAAAATAGTTTTTCAGATACTAATTAGTAAACTTACATTTAAAGTGTAAAGGACTTGAAGCTACTCTGCATTCGTGTCATTTCGCCATTTTACTTTTCTTTTATGTCGCGTCGTTCTCACAACCAGACGAATAATTTTCTAAAGCAAATTCTCCTTTCCTGTAAAAATCGAGAAGATATTTGATATTTTTCAGAAGATGAAACCGAGTTTAGTAGTGACGGTGCTGTTTTTTGTCCTAAATTTCTTTTACGATGTAGGGAAAGCTTGCAATTCACATTATGGTGGAGGTTATGGCCTATTCGGAGATGATTATGTGGTAAGAATAATTATTTGCATTTTTAGACTATTTCATCATAAAAGTAACAAAACAATGGCATTCATATTTTCGGCAAGTAGCACGGCGGAAACCCTTATGTCCACATGAACGTTCACGGACATGGACATCACCATCATGGGCATGGATATCACGGGGTAAACTTAACAAAGATGAAATATTAACTTTATGCCTTAGTTTTCAAAGATTAAACGAATTTATGCATGACAGGGCTTGATTGATTCTTTGTTCCGTACTGATATCGGAGGTGGATCGCATCATCATCATCACCATAGGCATTCTCACTTGATTCCATTATCCCATCATCGTCACGTTCATCGGATTCATCGCCGCAGCACTCATGTAACTTAAAAAAGAAATTAAATATTGTTATTCTGATTTTTGTTGTTACCCAAATCGTTATTAAAAATATTTTCTATTATTTGTCACAACATAAGTCGCGTAGGTCTCGTACCATGTCGACTTGAGTAAATATCGCCCACCTCACTTCCCTCCCGGCAAAACAACAATAGGAATTCATTCACAACCATTTTCGCCAATTTCGGAACAAATTACTGTCGACGATGCAGATCAATACCACCATCACCATCATCATATTCACAGTCCTCCTCCAATTTTCTACTACATTTTTCTTCAACTCCTTGACCGATTAACGATATTTCGAGTGGTTAATTTGTTAATAATTTTATTCTTAAATTACTATCTTCTCATTTATGCCGATAATTTTGGCCACACGCATTATGACAACGACTATCATCATCATTCCCATATTCATTCAGGTTTTAATTTATTTGATTTATGTATTTACATACAACTTTGTTCATTTATATATTACATTTAGGGGATTTTGACAATAACTTATTTATAAATAAAGGTACAGAAAAATATACTAATTCTATTGATTAACTTTCTGCATTTCTTCTAGTTCATAAATTCCAACATTCACATTATTGGAATCAGCTCAAAGATGTTTTGTAAATACATACATATATCTTGCTGATTATCTAGCTTCATTTTTCATCACATGCAGCATAAAGAAAATTTTTTAGAATCACTCTTTGTTTTTTTCAGTGAACACTTTTTAGCTCCTTGACACAAAATTCATCATAGCACTCGCAATAGTCCTTAATCACTAATCACTTGATTTATCGCGCCGCATAGTATCCCCCTTCGATGCCATTTTTACTCAAGACCACCTGCCACAACTGGATTCGTCTTGCTTTGAAGCATCCTGCCCCCATCAAGAGATAGTACTTCCACAGTCGGAAGAATTTGTCGCCATACTTGCTTTCGATTTTGGGCCAATTCCGGGAGAAATTATCGTACCAAGCCAAGAGAGTTTTGCTGTAGTCATTTCCAAAGTTTTGCCAGTCCTCCAGGACAAATCGCTTGTCGATATATTCCGTGATATGCTTATGGTAAGGAAGGATTCCTGAGGAAAAATATGTGAGAAGTAGAGATTTCAATCCAAAATGATTCTTTAGTTAAATTCCTCTAAATCTTACCATTTGGAAAGATGTACTTATCGAACCAGGCATCAGCCAACGGGAAATCATGATGTGCCACCCCAATTGTGTGCAAAAGGAAAATCCCGTCGTCTGTAAGGCAGCGATGTGCTGTTTTGAAGTAATCATCATAATTCTTAGGGCCAACCTAAAATTTTAAAATTCAAAATTGGGACTAAACTAATCAAAGGCCAATTTTTTTAAAATAAAGGCTGTTTCACTTACATGCTCAAACATCCCAACGGACACTATGCGATCAAATGACTCATCTAAATCTCGATAATCCATTAACCTTATTTCGACTGGAAGTTTCTCGCAACGCGCCCGAGCGTATTTCGCACCCTCCTCTATTGTTTAAAAGGTAAAGTTTTTATAGACGAAAATTCATAAGCTCAATGAGTTCATAAATAAAATGTATTATATGGACAAATAAAACAAATTCCCCATAAAAATCTCCTCTATATTTTAGGAAAATACTAAAAATTCTAAAATAAACGTTAATTATCATTACACCCACCCGAAACGGTAATGCCAACGACCTTGACGCCATAGTTTTCTGCCAAATGCTTGCAAAGACCACCCCATCCACATCCAATGTCAAGCACTAAGTAAACCATTTGAATAAAAAGTGTGGAAATTAACTATCATTTGATAAAGGAATCATTTTTCAAAGGAATTATCATATTTTTAAAGTTCACGATTCATCTAGGAACGACTCGAACAATTCCGGAGCTATTTTTTGCAATTTTTAAAGCATTAGTCAACATTATACTTGGACATGATAAATAAATAACTATTTTATAAAAAAAATTACGCATTTCTCTTACCTAGATTATAATGTTTTTCACCAACTTCCCAAGCTTTTTTCTCGGTTTGTAAATTGAAATGGACGAATTCCATGTAGTTCAGAAATCTGTTTAATGGGTTGAGCCAGATATTGTACAATCCTAATGTGAAGCAAGATATAAATACGTATACTACAAATACTTAATAAGGAGCTAGTCGTTTCGTCCCACAACTTCCTAATTTAATTTCATGAAGTCTCAAGAATTATGTCATTCATTGTTAGAAGGAAAAAATCCTCCTAATTTAAGTTAGAATATAATCAATTCAGTACCTTTTCTCATTGTTCGGTAATTCAATTCGCACATGTCATCACAGTCCCACACTCCATCTGTAATAAGAGATACAAATATACAGATCTAAGTTGACATAGGTAAGTAGTATGCATTTAACCAAACAAACAGGAACATACCAACATAAGTCTCCCCAAGCCCTAAAGGTGCATGATTGGTCAAGCGTAATACGAACTCCGCCATATTGTGCACCTTAATATCCGAAGGGTTTTGGCCATTAATTTCAATCCCTGCATCCCGATACGACTTTTTCACGAGTTTCTCAAAAAATCCCAGCAGAAGACGAATGATGACAGCTTCAAATGACTTGTAAGCTCGGATAAGTCCGATTGTCAAAATGTAGAAAAGACCTCCGTTTCCGTTTGTACTTTGGGCACCCATTTTAAAACTTGAACTTTATCACAGTTACAGAATAAAATGAACACAAAGTTTTTGCTGTCTGCCTTTAGGTATAATGCAGAGGTTGGAAATGAGCTACGTAAATCACGAATTCTCCATTTTCATATTGGGATTTGTATTTTTTCACACAACAACGTTTCAAGTTTACATTCTCAAGAGTCGAAATCGTCCATGAATTCGTCGAAAAGATTACATAAGTTAATTAAGCCACGCTGTTGTATTATTGCCGATATTATTATGTTGACCTTTTTGTTTCACAATAATCAATACACACAGGCATCGATGCTGGCCGAGACTCTTTTAAACTCGAATTTCATTCGCTCAAGTTCTGGTCGTGGGTACTGTCGTAATCACTTTAAACTTGGGAAAAATAACTTTTCGCATTCAATACAATGTGATTGGATAACGGTTACAGCGTTTAAAGAAGTACACATGTATCCTTCGATTAGTCAGGAATACGATCTCACGCATTTTAAGATATGTGAACAATAGGAATCACACGAGTTAACTGAAGGGGAAGATGAACCATCGCACTGCAACAAAAAAAGACATGTTCATGTTATTGCCTATTGTTATTATTGCTGAAAAACGCATTATTTTAGAATGTTTATCATGCTCCAAGTCAATAGGAATGTGCTTATTTTAGCATTTAACTTCTTCAGTTGCACCAAAACAAAACAACACTTGATTGATTACAGTTTGCATGGATTTCATGTTACAAAATGTTCATTGATTCGCATTTAGATGGAATTGCATGCAGATGTGGAACTGCCTACGTGGGTACGCATTGATCGTTCGAGTGCGAGTAAAGTTGAAAAATGTTATGCGTGATGCCACCATAACTACCTTCAAGTGCAATTTCAATCCTACAGCTTTTTCGAAACTGATGATGACTTTCATATTTCATATAGCAAACCAACTAACCAACTAGTAACCACCCACGTTAAACTAGAGGTTCTTTAGAAAATAAGTAAAAAAATCTAAGGGTTTTCACTTCACCCCAAAATGCTTATGAATAGGATAAAGATTCATTCAGTGCGGTCAAATGAGCCTTCTCTTCCTCTACATCGGAAACTGGGCCAAGAACACCTCGTCCTCTTCAAAATGTTTTTACAAGTGTATCCTCGCAAGTAACAGGTACATACAAATCCAAAAGAGACAATAAAAGTTGCCGAATAAGGATAAAGTAATTCCTGCAATTCGTTTTATTGATAAAAATTATTTTTATGGATGCCTAAAGAGATGAGCGGTTATCAAGCAAGATAGCACCAGCCGTGTTTTGGGGAAAGCCCGACGACCACATTCTAGCCGACAAACACGTCAACGATAAATTCGGGACTTGGCTTGGTGTCACGAAAGCAGGTCATCTCTCTAAAGTTTTGAAAATCAAGCGAGACATATTGAACCTGTCCACAGAGGAGTATGTCCGACGAAGGCAGAAGAGGCAGGCCAACTTTCATATTTCTAGAGCGTCGCTTGTCCCAAACTTCCTAAATAGCAAGCTCAACAATTGCATTCCCGGTCTTGCAAATGTAGCCGAATCGAATGTAGAGCTATCAAGCTTGGATTTTGCCCATAAGTTATGTGAGGGATCTGAACATAACTGCAATATACAAAGATTCTACCCCTTTCATTTTATTGGAGTGGATCTGGCTCCAAGCTCTACCTCTGATAGTATCACTGCCACCTATTTATCGAATAAAGCTATTATGGATGTCAATCAGAAACCCGTCCCTATCATAAGATTCTATCCCTTTCATTTTATTGGAGTGGATCTGGCTCCAAGCTCTACCTCTGATAGTATCACTGCCACCTATTTATCGAATAAAGCTATTATGGATGTCAATCAGAAACCCGTCCCTATCAACCTGACTCCGCCACCTGGAACTTGCGAGTTCCTTGCATATGGGAACAGTCCGATCTACAAGCCTTTCCAAAAAGTTGTTCATGGCAGAATGGAGTTTATGGAGATGATTTCAAATTATATGTGCAGTGATGCTGGCCTTGTCATTGCAAATCAAGCGAATAAGGAAGCTATCAAGGACCAGCTTCTCAATTTTCTCCGTTCTAAGAAAAAATATTTACCGGACCCAGTGTTGCTTGAGTATGCGAGAGGGGACAAAATGAAAGAAAGGATTGCTAATCGGCAAGCTGCAAGATTTGTGACGAATTTTTATGATATGGAGACAAGGGTGCAAACTATCATTTTTGTGGATACGGAAAATAATGTGACGTTCTATGAATGGGTTATAGAAATTCCCAATCAACAAGATCCTAATCTGTCTACTTTTATCGAGTCAGTGCATGAATTTAAAATTGACAAATGATGAAGCTATACTCACCTAATAAATGTTTGTAATCCTCTCACTTTCCACAAAAATGCCATTTTTCAATTCGAAAAATAAGAATTTTGTATTTTTGAATTCACGTTAAGCTTGAGTTTGTTCGCCCCGCAAGAAAATAATGCTTACTTTTTTCTCAATTCTGCGCCCAAGACAAAAAAGTTTCCTGCCTCACAGGATGAAAATTAATTTACAAAACTGTGCTCAAGTCCTTGCTTGAATACTTTAGAACCTCTCAGCTTCTCCTTTTCTCCTCCTTGCTAGCCGGCAATGAACAAACTTTTCTAATACGGACGCATCACTTATCCCAAGCTTCAAAAACCCTCGAAAACTTATGTTTTGGATTTATGCAGTTCTATCAAAATATGCAATCATTTCTGTACATGATTTCACATATTAAGTAAGCAACTTCATGAAATATTGCCATCAGGCATACCTACATAATAGAATACTCAACTAACATGAGCATACGAGCTTTTATTATTGCAGTCACCCACTTTCAATGCCGCTCTAAATCGCAAGCGTAACCGAAAGCTGTAATTAAAATCACAGTCACACACGCACGCACATATTCACACTCACGCTGGCTTATCTAAAGCCTATTCAAACGTTGTCGGAAGCGATGATGTACTTATTGAAGTTGACGCCTCATCCTTTATGCCTTCAAGATTGCCATGAAGCTTAGCTTAGTACTGCACACATAAGTTTTAGAGCGGTTGAAGTAGCTCTATATGAAATTACAATTCAGCATCGTTTTTATTCGAAAATAAACAAAGCAAAATAACTGCACCTTTGTTTGCGCTTCTGTCTGGCCATTACATTAGAGTGACAATGAATTTTTGCATACCATATAGGAGTAGAGGAACTTATACGAAGTCACGAAACCACAGTTCCTGGAATGATAACTGACGTTGGTTGTTGCGATTGTGCTAACTTTATGCTGAGAGGCTTCTACATGCTTGCTAAAATGCGTGGGCAGCGTTTACACACTTCCCCTCACATTTCCATTCCGATAAAATCATTTATGCATCGACAATTTCATATGCCTAAAAACAATGCTTTCGAAACAAGAGAAGGCACCACGGTCCACAGTTCGAGCTCCGAGATTACATCATCACATTTCCATTCCGATAAAATCATTTATGCATCGACAATTTCATATGCCTAAAAACAATGCTTTCGAAACAAGAGAAGGCACCACGGTCCACAGTTCGAGCTCCGAGATTACATCTTATTAAATAATATTGTTATCATCCGCCATCCGCTTAGATTTAATATTCATAGTACCTACATATATGCATATGTAATCCGACATCATAAAGATGCATCTACCTAATGTACTACCTATGCACTATCGAAGCTGCCTGTAAGTTCAACAGAATATATAATGCGTTTACATAAACGTAACGAGAAAACTGGCAGATTGTCACTCCAGATTGACAAGAAGTTCTGAATATTCATTACCACATCTCCCTCTCCCACATATCCCGTATATCTGATGTTTTTACACCAGTTGCAGCATTACGTCGCAAGTTATTAAAATGCAAATGAAAGTCGCACTCTCATGCAGTCATGTCCGGTAATGAATTCAGTAATTCATGTGCAAATAATTACACATTTTCTACATATCTTATCATTATCACAGGATAAAATGGTGGAGAATATTTACTCAGGTTAATGGGAATTTTGGTTGAAGGAATAAAGTGGTTCCTCTTATTCCTCGTCACCGCTTGCAAGTGTAAGTAGGTATTTCATATTTTGGATCCGAGATTTAAGTTTAGTAGATGCATTATATGAGTATGAGTAGTATGACATTGGCCTTTTTCAAGTCATTTTGGGTTTTAATACGACTTTGGTCTCAAAAATGTACATACAATGTACCAAATAGTCCAGCAATGACAAAATGTACATGCATGGAATTTCAAACTAAAAAAATAATGGAATAAGTTAATAGCACGTAACAAGTTAGTAAGTAAATACGAATCAAATATTTATGGAAGATCTACCTGAATTTGTAGCGGAAACTGTCAGGAAGAAAAGATCCAACAAAACAAAACGAAAACTAAACTTTTCCTGTAAAGTACTTGGTGAATAAATCGTTACGCACAGCGGCACGACCAATATAACTATGATGCTATTAATCTGATTAAATCACATCGCCGTTTTTCTGTTACATCCTGTAATGCGTACACAGCCAATGGGCAAAATTAGAAATAGTCACGACTCACGAGCTTGGGTTCAAGAGAAGGCATTCAATTAAGATGATGGAATATTTACGACTTACTAGCATCTCATTCATTCTCTCACGGTCATGCTTATTGGAGCTAGTATCTACTTCTATTCTACCGAAAAGAGTTCGAAAACCTATCTTTGTAATAGCTTCTTATAGCTCACACGCGTCCTTGTCGTGACGCTGTACCAATACCAATACCAATGCCCATTTCATATCTTAATGAGGCAATCGAAAAACATCTTATTCCCACAAGAGCACTTATTTATACTCTCCTGCCATTTCTATCTATTTCTGGAAGACAGACTAGAGAGAGATAATAAGTTATTATGCAATCGCAGCGCAATCCAGAAGTCGCTAACAAAATTAGTGAGTTATGCATAATGAGTGCCGTAGAGTGTGGCAGGGGCAATACGAGATAAGTAGTTCTGATCAGTATGTATCTTCTTTGATAATTACTGTAAATAGCACAGCGATAATGATGATAATGGTTCACACAAAAAGTTCAAAGTTCGATACCTACTTGTATCATAAAGGATTTTTTGACAAATGAAGGTTAGTTTTGAAACTCACCTTTCAAATTGAGTGCAAATCTACTGATGCGTTCACTTTCCTTCAATTTCTTCGACTGAGTAAAGTTGTGCGGCTGAATTCCATGAAAACTGGAGTTTTCACGCTCCTTTTATTCTGCCTCACGTTCCATCGCAAACTAAACAGAATTTCTCTCCTCTTCTCATTACTTTCACTATTTTAATGGTGCGTGTATTTTCTGTCAGGTCTTGGCTTTGCATTGGACTACAGTCGGAATTGCAATGCACTCCACCTCAATTGTTCTCCTTTTATAGCTTCGAAGCTGTCTTTTAAGCCGTGTTTTCCGTCGTTGGCTTTGGTTGTCTCCACTCATGACATTCCAATTTTCTTCTTTTCCTTTGCCACGACCAAGCGAAAGAAAGAACAAAATAGAAAGAAGGCTTTGTTTGTCTGTTTTATATACCCCCGGAAAAAACACTCAGGCTCTTGGAAGTAAAAATGAATCGAAAGAAAAAAAACACTGTCGGCGCTTCCTTCGTCGTCTTCAGCAGGATATTACTACTACGAGCCACAATAGGTTCCTCTTCTTCTTTCTCTTCGTGGCCTTTCCCTGAAAAAATGTTTCAAGACTTTGTCCACTAGAATGGAACAGCGAGAACATTACTCTTCTTCCTTATTATTCTTCTTCTATTATTGGAAATATAAAGAAGGAGTGTGAGTGAGCACCACTACCACCATCACCTCAAGCATTTTTTGCAACGATGAAATGAAATTCCTGACATTTCCATTTTGTCAGTACATGTACACTATAGAATATTATGTATGTTCATGTTCCTCAAGCAAACACAGAATACTTTTATTTGCTTGTCTGACTAAGAAAGTAGTACTAATTGAAGAGTTAAAGGGCTGAATGGTATGTACGCTTTATTTAAAAATTTAAAGTGAAGCAGAGAAGGACAAATCGCTACAAGGCGAGAATTACTACAAGAGGATGATGATCGATTAACGAGGTCTTGTTTGACAACCTGGAAATGAGGTAAAATGGCAATGTGTCAGTCAATCAATTAAAGAGGAAAAACGAAGAAAAGCCTGGCATTATTAGGGAATAAAAAAAATAATGGTAGACAAACACTTATTAATTTTGAATGCCTTGAAATATGCATGGGATCAAATTACAATGGTACATGTCTTAAAAAGGACATACAAGAATGAGCCGTAAATTGAAAGCAAATCACTTTGTCGCTTTCAGACATCCAAAAAACCATCGAGCGACTGAAATTTTGCTAAAAAAATGTGAAAAGTGAACCAAGTTCTTTTGTATAAATGCAAAAATGACTGCGATTTGGAATTGAGGAATTGCTTGAAATTTACGAATGAGTGAGAACTCTGGCTTTGATAACAGCAGGGAGCTCATCAGATTCATAGAATGTTCTTCCATATCAAATCAAATGGCTTCATATAAGTACGACATCTTTTCTGGAAAATAAATTGGCGGGTTTTTGCATTAGAAGACTGCTTTTTGTATTTTTGTCACGCACACTGGTTTTGAATTGAATGGTTGATACCACTTCATAGGTTTCTGTGTACGCGGGTGGTAGTATTGACTGCCTGTTAAAATGAAAAGTTCTTTTTGCATGCACACATATATGCATATGCATGATTGTCATATGCAAGTGTAACTTCTTCGAAAATTGTCGGAATCATTAGTTAAATTGAATATATTGGGTCGTAGCTTTTATTGTGGGAGAAGCAAATAAATATGATGCACACATTAATTCATGTGCATGTCTTTCAAGGGGGAGAAATGCTATTCACATTTGGAACAATGTCAGTTATTATCTTTCTGGAGAAGACATGATGGCATTGCATGCAATTTAAGGATTTATTAGCCTTTTCATGCTTTGTATATTTTGATTTTCTTGCAATGTGAAAGCATTCATTTGCTAAATGGAACACCATTATATTCTATCATTGTCTGCATCTATTCCGTTAATACTACACTCAGAGAGGTTGTGGATTCGGCATGAGTAAGTCTAAATGAAAGTCTATGGAGTCATGAGCCATACTTGCATACACGGTTACCTTCAACTTAAACTAAGGTACCTGCTTACAATTAAGGGGCTACAAGATGATAAGGGTACAGATGCAGACGCATACGAAACGTATGCAATCTCACACGAATTTTTCTTTATGACAAGCATCTTATTTATCACACAATGTCGGGTGTGCATTTTTGCTTGTACTTGCTTTGAGGACATTACGAATGCTTCGGAACAATTTCGATGATTTTCTTGCTTAATCTAAATCTCAATTTGAAGGCTTGAATACATCGTTCTTCTCACTTATGTGAATGCAAAGATTCAGTCATTCATTTATTACTGAAAAATTTTGAAAAAAAACTTTTTATCCCATTTGATCTTCACAATAATGAGGACCCCGAATGTCCAAAAGTCTGCAAATCGTCCCTTTTCCCAGGAGGAGTATTCGGGTTTGCTGTCGCCGCCCTCTTCATTGAAAGAGCAACGCAAAATCCTGGAGAAAGTATTCAGTGATCTTGGTCTTCCACAGGTCAACCAAAGCTTTCTCACCTCCTACAAAATTCCCAAACGAAAGATGAACTTCCTTTATGCGCCGTTATTTAATCCAGATGCTCTGCGTGAGTCAATCGTGAAACCTGCATCGGTTGGACCACAGCTTTGTTACAACTTACCCCCACCCTTGCACTGGAATTTGATATGTGGCTGGCCTTGGCCGCGCCCAGTAAAATTAAGTGATGAAGTAACTCCGAGTTCTTCGTCGTCCTCCTATGGACATAAGACAATTAGCCCTGTAGATGCAGTCGTGAATTTCATTAAATCGGATGATTGGAAGGACCAGCTCTTGCGATATGAGGAGCAAAAGGTAAGAAATTGTCCGTTGAAAATATTACCTACATTGGTTTTTGGCAGTTTTATAAGCTCATCTGCTAAAAATATTTGCATGTGACAACTTACAGAAACGTGATAAAGAAAGGAGATGCAAGCCTAGATTCAGATTTGATTCTGACCGAAATCATGACTTTTCAGATAATGAAGATGTCAGTACAATTCCATCTAAGGTTAAATCGATCAAGAGCCAGAGCTCCTACGTGGAACCAGAACCTGACAGTGGCAATGGCCCCAGTCCTGATAGTTCTGAGGAAAACAATAAAAGTAGTCCAAGTCCAACTCAGCCTCAAGAATGTTTCTTCAGCGATGGTAATAGAGATGAAGATGAAGGGATCGGAGTTGAAGATTCTCCAAAGAAGTTGGGTGAGATAATTAATCATATTTACTCAGTTTACATGCATAAATACCAACGAAAACGGCTCCAATTAACGTTATGAATGAATATTCAATTTTTCAGTTTGGAAGATGAAATTCGATCTCAAAGCTCGGGCTATCGTTCATAGCGAATTCCACAATGAAAAATTCAACGCAGCTCCAAGTCCAACTAAGGTCAAAGTCAAA
>JAHZNI010001654.1:0-10190 GCA_027744415.1 Seira ritae | reverse complement strand
ATGACTTCTGAACTTTTAGTTACCCCATTATAACTTGTTTCATGCTCATTTAAAACAAAAAAAATCAAGCCAATTTTGATACTTGACTTGGTCTAGCAGGATCATATACTTCCATAAAGATACACCAAACACGTCCACGTACAAAAAAAGTGTCAGGACCGAGTTCGAGTTTCAGTTGATTTTTTTTGAAGTGATGCGTAATATTTTATGCAAAATGCAAACAAACAAGTGAAATCTTAAACTATTGAACTGAAAAATGAATGAAATGGTTTGAGGACATTCAAGTCGTTGGTTTTTGTCGGGCTGGTTTCTGTTTTTATGATGTCCTTTTAAAGGACTTTTTTAAAGAGCTCTGTTTTGTTTAAAAAAATTGATTTCAAGAATGTTCTTTAGATGTGGCTTATTCCTCAAGAGACTGCATTTCCCCACCTAATAGAACTATTGTGCATCTGTCTCATTTGAAATTCGCAAGACGGCATTCATTTTTCTTCAAGACGTCCCACGCTACGCTTCACAATTGACAATTTAGCAAAGTCAACATGTCCTCCCTCCCGTTAGGACCACCGTACTCCCATGTAAAATACTCAAGCCAAATTTTGCGAACATCTTGTCCCCGCGGACAAGGATGCCAAAGCCTAACCAAATATGAAAGGTGTTTGTGATTAGTGATTCGCTGATTACGATTTAGTTGAATATTATTATTCTTGCTGAACAAGTTTTAAAATGCAGAAATTGATATATATGCAAAGTGTGAATGCAAACGGAGTATGTATGTACGATCCCCCTGAAAGCTTTTATTAGGCATGGCAAAACCTAATTGCGGCAGAGCTGTAAAGCAATTTTTTTTTACTTTTACCACGGAGTGGGCATATATCCTCATTACATTTTTCGCTCTGGAAATTACATGTAATTTTTACGACTCAATAAAACAGAACGACACTTTCTTCTCTTTGGGATTATGATTATGATGATGATGATGATGATGATGTGCCATGTGATTTTCAACATCAACACCCATTCCGCAACTTGCAACATTTCATCCAGAAAATGTGTAATAAAAATGTGCGAAACAGGGCATTTACACGATCTAACAGAGGAAGAACAAGCGACTCGCATCCATTATCATTTAGAGTTCATGTGTAATATTCCTATTAGATGCCTTACCTACACAGTTCATTTTTTTATGAACAGCTGTAGGAAATTGGTGCAATAATATAAAATATCTGAGAAGGAGAAAGATGAATTTTTAGGAAATGGCGAATTCCTCCTGTTTCCATTTTCTAAAACTCGAGAAGAAAATTCCTGCTGAGCGTAGCTACGCGTAGGCTGTAGAGGTACATGTACATTATGGTACATTTGTACATAACTTGTTTCATTTCCGCTTTGGCTCTCAAAGGGCAAAACAAAGATTTTGTGGGATTGGATTTATGAGAAATATTTTCCAAACAAAAAAGTAGGAATCATTATGGTACATTTGTACATAACTTGTTTCATTTCCGCTTTGGCTCTCAAAGGGCAAAACAAAGATTTTGTGGGATTGGATTTATGAGAAATATTTTGCAAACAAAAAAGTAGGAATCCAGGAAAATCCCGTTAATTCTTCAACTCTTCTGTTTGGACTGAAAGGATTTGCCCAGAAAATGTAAGGATGACAAGTTGTGTTGGCGCCTCGGAGACTCTCAACCAAGTTTTAATTTCTTGAATCGTAAAAATGCAGTTTTTAAATGATTTCACATGAAACTTAATCTTCATTTTTATTTCAGAATCTTTCGCTACACCACCCAGAAATAAATAGATCTCAACAAAACGAGGCTTACGACAGGACGCTATCATCATCAATTTTTTTCGCCACTGATATAAAATGCTCGTTTTGCATGTGCTTTTCTTCTGCTGCTGGATCTGCTTTTCTCGAATGTATTTAGATTTAGATGTCTGGCAAACTTTTCCTTTCCATGTCAGATTCGAAAGCAGGCCAATGATAAATACGTTTTTATATCTCTCTGTGGTGTGGTTTTTGGTGTCTGTCTGCGCGATGTGATCCGATCTGTTCATTCATTTTCATCTGCCAAGCTTCATTAAAAGCGATGATTTCTTCCCGCATTTTCTTATTACTCTCATGTCTTTATTTTAATTTCAACAAAAAAATAAATCCATGAACAAACATAATTCTTTTAGACTAACCAAACCAGCAAGTTTACAACAGTTCCGGTTTCCTCTTTCAGATCCGTCAAGTCGGAATCAAGCCACACAGTCACGGTCCACAGAAACAGTCGTTGAATGAATGATAATATGGGAAGAGGAAAGTGACCTACTTAATTCGGGTGGGAAACAAGCAGGAGAGCCGAACCAGAGCAAAATAAAATGTGGATTTGGACAAGTTACACATTCCATTTTTTCCTGCGAGTAAGTATTATTGATATTTCATCATGATGAAACTTGGACAAGGACTAAACGATTTTTGTGCGTAAGTAAGTATATAACATGCAAGAAGTGGAGGTGGATAGACAGGAAAAATATGCTTTTTGTCAAATTTATAACTCAAAGTGATTTGCTTTGCCCACTTTAAAACTTACAAATTACTGGTTTTAACAGCTTCAGAATAAAAAAATCTAGTCATGGTTCATTTGAACTTTATTAATTTTGTCGAAAGCTAAGAGAGTTCCTTAGAGTTGACTCCCTTCTATTCTCTAAACCTCTTTGGTAAATCTGTAAATCTGTTTTTCACTTGTGAAAAATCAGATTTAATTTGCAGTGACATCCGATTGGGGATGAAAACGGCAGAAGAAAACACGGGACCAAGTTTTGAATTCGCGTAACTATCGCACTTCCCTATTTTACGGACCAGAGTCAGAGTTGAAGGCCTTACAGCCAGTGGCTCTACTCATGCTTCTGCGCTATTATTATTAATTCTAATCTAGATACTCGATGCTCCCTATTATAGCACTGGTAGAACGTTTCTCTCAGAATCATTACATCGATTCGGATCGACGGCATCCTACCTCGTGAAAATGTAATTGCAGAGAAAATTTTCTTCCAAAACTTTTACCATTATTGATGACGTGCACCGAGCACAATGCAATTGCATAGGCCCATAAATTTCTTTTTTGTGTGTGGCTTTGCGTTTTTTTACGGATTTCGTTTGTTTGTTGCTGGTTATTATGATGATGATTGTGACTTGATTAGAGTTCATAAAGTTGATTCTACGCACAGAAGAGACAACAAAATTAGGCGCATATTTTCCAATCCTTAATCTGTCAACTCGGTAAAAAAGAGACATTTCCAACCAGTAAATATTTATTTCGAATGGAATGAGCATGCCACGCACCACTGAAATTTCGAATAGAGCATGTCGTCGCGGTGTCATTTAATTTTCTAATTTTCCAACAGAATAATGTATTGTGACTTTTATTGTATTGCAACCGTTCTCTCTGGAAGTCGTTCAGTCAGTTCAACTCAGTTTGGGCTCACTCTTCCATCTCATTCCAATCCATTTGGAATAGTTCAGTAAGTCGAAGTTGGGATCGACGAGGCAGAACGAAGCAAAAATTCCTCTTCTTCACGAACAAAAAAATTCCATGACTCGACTCACACGATGACTTTTGACTTCCCAGGGCCAAGAAGAATGCTGAAGAGTTTTCTAAAGCGTAAAAAATGGAACAAGAAATCGTGATCAGTTCAAGTTGGAAAAGAAGACAAAGGAGCAATGAATGTGGAAAAGTATCTAAGTAGAGCAGTAGCGTTTTTTAAATGGCTCATGTGCCACGATGAGATGTGACTGCTGCAAAATGTCAAAATTATCTACTGTGTACATATTTGTCTTGCTAGTTGCCCACTTGATCTGTCGTGATGTATTATTATTGCTCTTTTGATTTATGGATGTTTGTTTGCGTAAACCCATTACAAGATTTGCCATCATTTTAACTGGTTCTTAGTGGAGTAAATGTGATGTGCCACATGCGTCAAAGGCGAGAAATGCTTGTTTTAATTTGGGTGATCAGCAGGCTAATGTGATGTGATGTGATGAAGAGGAGAAATGCGATACGATAACGTATATATGCCATGTCATGGCAATAATGAGGCATTTGCGATTTTTGCATTTTGGAATGTGCGCAGAATTTATATTTTGCTAGCGAAACAGAATTCCTCCAATCGCTGAGAGAGAGCAGATTGGAAAACAATCGGACTTGTTGTTGTCATTGCCCATAAATATTGTCAGACCAAAACAGATTGACAGGTAATAGGTCGTATATCAACTGCTTCGACTAACTTCAGCTGAATTTTAACGACAGGATCATTAACCTTCATCAGCAGTGCTGGAAATGTAGTTTTTCGATCCAATCTAACGAAATCCCAGTACACTTTATTCCATCCAAGTACAAACGCTTGGCTCCATCTCAATCTTTCCCCTCCCATGCACGATATGATGATAATGATAATGTAATTATGGTGCATAATTCATGTTCCTCCAGAATAATTTCAAGATGAACTCCTGACTTCTCCGGCTCCAGGGTAAAAATTGTTTACATATTTCGAATCCCATATTTCTCCAAGATTTTTGTTAAACGAACCTAATTGTGTAAACATTTTTAAGACTCTCGTCCGTAGAGTTGAGTTGAAATACGGGTCGCATTATCATTTCCTAATTTTTTCTACCCCTTTTTAAGATAAGCTATACATGAAAACGCAAAACTCGGGAAGCAAATTTCCTACCTTAAACAAATCTAATATCGAACCTGCCATCATGAATTAGTTAATAGCTAACATATTTCTCTTTAAGAGAAAACAAACTTTTTTAGTACAAACTCGATTTTTTAATGCAAGCAAGAGCGGGTTGGGGTTTGAAAGGAATTATTTAGGAATGTCAGGCTTGACTTTAAAAACAAGCTAAATGTTTATTGGTGATCTGTCTCTCTCCTCCTTCCGTCTGGTTTTCCAGAAAAATGTTGGGAAAAAATTATTTTAGAAAAACGGGATTTTTTCTTTCCCACCAGAACCGTTTTTATTCGTTGATTTTTATGAACGTAATATTATTTTTAGGGGAAACCATTAAAACCAAATTAAAGGAGAAGCAGATTCACAAGATTTTCTTTATTTCTCTACACCTAATAGCTCCCCTTTATTAACTCCAGATACGCAAATTTTTCAGATGCCCAAAAAAACTGAAATAATTTTCCAAAAAATTCATTTTCTGCATAAGCCAAGTCACAACCACCACTACCACACGCATGGTTTTCCATCAGTGAAAATAAATATGCACGCCAGAAATAATCCAAATTCTTCGTAAAGCATTCCAATAAAAAAGGAGAAGATCGTCTTGGATCTCGGATGTTCTCAATTTTTGTCCTGATACATAATATTTGCTTTCATTGCCTCCTTCAATGCTTGCGTAAACATGGGCATTCCAAGCTAGAACTCCTTGTTCCTTTTTCATTTTTTATTCAGCGCGAGAGCTTACACGAACGGGAAAAATAACATTCGAGAGAAACAGCGTGCATTTGCATAATAATAGCAATAACGATAGCGAAAACGATTTTGAAGATGAAAGGAAGCAGCGTCTTCCTGCGTACGCTTATTATTTATTCCATAATAAAACAAATTGTTTGAAAGCATCTATGTAGCTCGTATGGGATAAATGCTTCGTAAAATTAGATTTTGAATGGAGGTATAAATTCAGAGGAAAATATTTACTTGTATTATTATTCATAAAAATTTCATGTTCAAAGCTGCGTGTGATGCTCAGGCTTGGAAAGTGCAAGGAGGCTGAATCTTTTTTCAAGTGAAAGTGGCGATTCGTGAAAGTGAAAGGGAAATTAAAGTAGCATATTTGGAAGAAAATCGTATTCCCCTTCATAGCGTCTTAAAATGTGGACTGCATTTCATCAAGAAATGGAGGCAATAATAGCAGCGTCACTAAACATTAAACTGGAGCTTGTTTCATTCCATTCCATGAAAAAAGCCAAAAGCACAAGAAAACTTGAAACCTTGCGTCTTTCTTGACTTGAGTCGAGTCAGACTCCGAGGAATTGACGCTGATCTAAACAAGAAGATGACTGAAAAGAAGGGATTTTTTTACTGACTGACGAAAAGAATACACGCATGTTTTTAACTGCTTCATCCATCGTCGAAAGATTGTTTAGTGCACGAGATGATGGTTTGTGTTGCGTTACGTTGTAATTTTTCCTCTCACATGAGCTCAGTTCTTTCGCCGTCGCTGATGGCTATGGCTTTGGTTATGGCTCGTGCATCTTTTCTTTTTTGGATTTAGTTTCGCCTTGTCTTCAATTTACGCTCAACTCATTCCTCCACTCGTCTCACTCCACTATACATTTTTATTGAGGTGAGTTTGAGGAGTCGAGCGAGTGAGCATCCCAAACATCTCATCTCACAAGTTTTGGGGAAATAAGGGAAGGAAGTATGGGAAATGAGAGGAAGTGAAAAACCAAAAACGAAAGAGTTATTATTATTATTCGGCTTTATTGCGGTGCATTTTTCATGGAATACATAAAAAAGACCATAGACTAATTAATTATATTTCTTTTCGAAACGACATTACCCCAAGTCCATTCATTTTCTCTTCTCAGTCAAGCAAGTCCGGATCAGGATTCAGGAACGGTTTTTTTTGTGTGCTGCTGTTAGGTATGTTGCTTGCAATTTTGTGTCGACTTGTTCTTCGTGTGTGAGTTGAGTTGTGTTTACATTTTTATTGCAACTTGCCACTTCCGCCTTGACTCCAATATATTTATTGAGTGTGACGGGTTATTGTGTGCGTGGGCTTTAAACAAATTGGTCGTCACATAAAAAAGTGAGGAATTATGTCTAACCCCATTTACCCTTCGAATGGAAATTCTCTCATTTGATTAGGAAAAGTGACAACAACTTTCTCATCAAGAGAGAAAAGATGATTAATTCTGGCGATTTATATAAGTGGAACATGATTATGATTGCTTTCCAAGTGGAAAATGAAACTGGAATGGGAATCGAAACTGACTGGGAAGTCAGGAAAAAGAGAAGATCGTGTGTAGTGAATCGTGAAGCTGTTGGAGGAAATTCAGATTTGAGATTTTAATTTTAGTCGCATTTTTCGGATAAAAAATGTACAAAAAGATAACGTGCGCTTTTTGCTGTGTGATCTCCATATTCATTATAGTCGCGATTTTGTATTTGCTCTTTACTGAGACGAATTTATTTTCGGATAAACCGCCGCCGATAGAAGGTGATAAACCATATCAAATCATGAATAATCAATTTAATTTTGGCAAAATATGTAAGAACTACAACAAAAAATTGTTTTTGTTATGTCGTTTTCAGTGCCAAAATTATCTATATTTCTGGTCAACTCCAAAACGGGTGTCGAGCATTTGTATCATCAATCGCCCAATTCAGACCTGGTCATCCACTTCCACAAGTTGAACTTAACGAACGACTCTAGTTCGGAGTTCAGTTCTTCCGAATACTCTCAAACTTCCAGGGAAAATATACTACGTATACGATGCCATTCCAACTATCCAGTACAACTGAAATATATTGGCTTTGGGGTAAATTGAGACAAATTTCTTAAAACTGGGACAGAAGAGCAATAATGCAGTCCTGGATTAACTTTATTTTCAAATTTGAACAGAACATCACCGACGCAAAGAACAGAGTCAAGAGGCAGATTGAGAACTTCAAGGATCGTGCCACTTACAGGTTCATCACCGAGCTGGACTTTGTCACGGTGGATGAAGCCATTACGGGAAAGTATGAGTGTCAAGTCCGTGATGACAATGTAGTGAAGACGAGCGTGTTTGTGTACATTTTTGCGTCCGGTCAGTTTTCAACTTAAATATATTTTACTGACTACATATATTAAAGCAAATAACTTGAATTATCCGCATAATTTTCAATTAGGCTCAAAGTCATTCGTTTCCCGATCTCCACACGAGCTAATATACGAGCCAGACTCACTCATTGAGATTCCATGTCCCGTTTCCAGCCCAGAAAGGGTCGTAAGTCTGCGGGAGGAAATACCCCTGATCGAGGTAACTGAAATAAAAACCCTGCATGATCACTTACTGGAGAATACTTTAAATACAAAATTAGTTTAGCAAATTAAATATCTTCATTTTCATAGAAAAGTATGGAAAAGCCGGTAGAAGCTGTGCAAGTGCATCACTTCGATCCGAAGAGGGGATTTATTTTAAAGCCTAACAATTTCGGGATTTTTCGATGCGTTAACAAGAAGACAAACGAAACCTCTGGAAGGATTAGCGTATTCTTACCTTTAGGTATGTATGTATGACATTACACATGCAATTCAGTTCAATTCACTAGCATTGCGATTGCATAAATGAATTTCATATCATTCAGTAAATTTTCTATTTCCACAGACAAAGTGGTCCACGGAAGGACGCTTCGAATCTACTCCCAAAATGTAGATCCGATGGACAAATCCCTGAAACTAGCATGCCGCGCAAAAGAGCCAGTCCGGCTCAAGTTTATAAACTTCATCAAATTCTTCAAACAACCCCGGGAGATCAAAAACGATTCGCATGAATTTCCCCACGGGGTGAAGATCAAACTAAATAAGGAATGGTTTCGGGGGAATATGTCAATAATCGAATGCGAGACTGTCCAGACAAAGAGGATTGTGAAAACGTGGAAGTTTTTGAATCAAGGTTTTACCTCATTTGCATAATTTAGAATGCTTATTTCATTTGTTTGAATCATAAGGGTAAAATGTAAATGTATCAATTTTTGAAAGATATTCCGCCGGATGAAGAAGACAACTATTCAAATCCTCAACTGTACTTGCAACATTCGAGAAAGCCTTCCACAACCAGTGCAGGGGGTTATCAATGCTGCAGTTCCCAGGAAACAATGCGTCCTGTTCTGAGAACATACCCCTGTAATACGCCCATAGAGTGTGAACTTCGCTCTCCTTGTCTTTCCATTGATCCCCTGAAAAGTCGCTCTAGTGACGAGGAAACATGTCCCTTGCTGAATGTTGCCAATGATGCTGTGTATGAGGGTGACACAGGCTGCACAATGCTAAGGACGGGGAAAGACCACTCGGGAATTATCAGATGCTCTCTTGATCAGAATATGAGGGACTACTTGTATTTCTCGGGAAATGGAACCGATGGAGGTAGAATAGACAAACATCATTGCATTATTATTTCCAATGTCAAAGTTAACCAAAGATATCGATCTATTCTCCTTTCATTTAGTGTACGCATCTGCTGGCGCTCTCCAAGCCAATAGGAAAAAGGTCGATCCGAGTTCCATCCTCCATCTTAATTTGAATAAGGAATCGAGGAGTTCGGTAATAGTTCAGAAAGGCTATCCTGTCAGGTTTGATTGTACAGGGTCGAAGTTGTATCTGGCAGCAGGCTTCCAGTGGGCTTTGGAGAGGCCCAATGAGCCTATTAAGTACCTTACAAATAAAGGTAAATATTTAAGCTCCTACACATGATATGATTACCATAAATTTATTCCACTATTTTGTGTTCGATAATTATAATTAGCAAAAAAATATTATTCAAATAGGTTCTGTAGTGGAGTCGGACTCTCCACTGCACCATGAGTGGATTATCGTACCTATCACCGATCAAACCCACAAGAGGATTTATTGCATTGCCCCACTTGTCAATCCACCTTTGTACGGGCAGCAATGGATTAATGTATCGCTTTCATTTAAATAGAGTAATCTTATCTTTACACGTTCGATATAATATTATGCAAATTTTAATAAACGGAAATAATTTAATGAATTCGTGTAATGAATATCAAGTCATATAAAATAAAGGAACATTATTTTTATTTAAATGAAATAAAAGTTTTGAACATTTCACAATTAATCTAGGGTAATAGCAGCGATGTTCATATTATAAATATGCCTTTAATGAAATTCATCCTTTTAATGGAAATTCTGTTTCCATCAGATAACTCAAAAATTGCTTACAGCGCAAGGAATAGTAAGTGATACGAGGTGAAACATCACTTGTAGATGGAACATAAACTTAACTCGAATTCAAAATTCGAACACAATAGGGCATAATATAATCAAGTAAGTACGAAGTACAACTAAAGGAAAAGGGACAACTAAACTTGCTTGCCCTGCTTATCGCTAGGGTCAACAATGCTGAAAGCCAAACAACGCAGTATACTTTCAACTATTCCGACTTCCAGCAACATGGTAGAAATGGTCTTCC
>JAHZNI010001653.1:0-23339 GCA_027744415.1 Seira ritae | reverse complement strand
TATTTGTCATGTTCTGGATTTCCTGTGTGAATCAAATCCGACGCTATGATTTAATAACCTTTTTTCCACAATGGTGATATATTTTTTGTTAGAAAACTTACAATCATTTTGAATTAAGTTGAGTATATTATGGTCCTTCCGGCTTCCAGTCAGCTTTCTTTGGCAAGCTCAGTACCAAAATGAGCTCCCAAGACACCGACTTATTACCTTTCTTCGGAAGTTTGAGCACCAACAAGACAGCTGAAATATTGAAATCACAAAAATATCTGAATTGACACCACTCGCAAAGCACACATGTTGATTTATCAGTTTAAACTTTTCAATAATATGCAGCATGTTCTCCCTTCCTGTGTAAAATGCGAGAGAAACACGCATAAAAACTACATCGAGATTTTTCGAAAAACAAAATCATGCATCTCAGCTTTCTACTGCACGAGCCTTTAACGTTGTAGGAATGGCTAAGATTTGTTTTAACGATTAATTTTGAGTTTTCCTTTAAACCCTTTTGAGAATGCTTTGTGTCAGTGCCGTTCCTTGTTGAAACAATTATATGTAGTTGTAGTAGTATGTAGTACATTTCAGACAGTAATTGGATATACCTATTTTAATTTTATATCACGCTTCAGCAGGTTTCCGCCTGAGTTTAAAGTCCTAATACCTCTAAAGATTTTCTACTTTGCATGAGTAAGGAACTAACAAGGAAGGTGGAAGATTTTACCAAATACGAAGTACACACAGCACAGTCTATCGATAAGTGCTATAAGAGAACACTGCTCTAATTCTAGCTCAAATGCGTTAAGAAAAATTTCTAAAATTAATTTTTATTGAGTGATGCAGATATAAGATGGACCACTGCTTACTTTTTAGTGGTCGACAACCGACGCTGTTCGTTCATTCACTGCACTTCTGCTCGTATTTTTTTCTGTTACTCTTCTTGACTGAACGATGCACTGTTCGCTTTTCGTGCTCGCACATTCATGAGCCGCATTTAAAAAAATGAAGTACACGCACATGCATCACCAAAACTGCAATCAAAATAAAGCAGCAAGGCCCTTTTTAAAAACAATTGGCACCCTTGCGAAAATAAATGTGGGAAAAGTGTATATGGCAGGCCCACACACTAATAAAAATATCTTCTAATTTTCAACGTGGCGTGTATGAATCGTTCAAAGAGAGAAGTCAGTTCGTGTTACAAGCACGCTACTAAGACTTTATGGGATCTTTATTTGGCACACTTTGAAACTTTGCTGTGCTCAACGGTAGGGACTGTGATGGTACTTAATAGATAAGTAAAAATTTAAGAAAGGAACAAATGCAAATGAAATACCATTAAGGGAGCTTTAAAGGCGATACGAAAATTTGGTATTATTATTGTTCTTAATAACCGTCCAATTGCATGGATGTACATATGCACAAATAAATAGAAATAATACCTTCGTCTGCGTCACAATACCGATCACATTCAGATTCAAAGTTTTCTTATTGCAGAGGTAATCTCTGAGATCTTCGAAATGTCTGAAAGGGTAAGTGTCCCTGTCTTATTCTTTTTAAATCAAAACAAAAAGTAACTTCAATTCTTATTCCTACAATTTTTTTTGATGACAGTTACTGTCTATTATTTACCTCATAGGCCAGACCTGAGGTAGATAAAGAAAGAATTTCAAGTTTGCAATCCTGTGCATAGATGTTGGTCTTGGTCTGGTTTGAATTCCTCAACGTACAAAATAAAATACGAAAAAATTCGTATAAAAGATGCTCAACTACTGTATGCTCAAAACGGTTTTGACAATATGTCGAGCCTATGAAGTTCTTCGAAAATACACGGACAATGTAACTATGGTAAACTTTCTATCCTCATCTACAATAATCTATACAAAGTATGTATGTCTTGATTTTGCACTGAACTCAGAATTCCTTTGTCTCCCTTACCATACCACCTTTTATTATGCTAAAATGTACGGCAATAGTACAGTAGGAATCTTTTGCCATCACGTGACAAATTAGATTTACAAAAAATTGATGGTTGCAGAAGAAGAAACAGGTTTCCTCGTTAGCTGTAAATAAAATACATTTCTGTTGTAGTTCAAAACCTACATAAGCATACACGTATAATTTTACTATCGTCGCTAAAAAGACGTCATCATCACAAACAAAATTTAGAATTTACAAGATAGCAAGTCTCGGCTACAATCATAATATCATTTCTGCATTTTTTATATTGAATCAATACATATTTGGAGATTTTTATTTAGGTTGCCGACACTGCCACTTTCAATATTGTCCTCCTAGTATGAAGTACTCCTATGCATGCATAGCATGAGGTAGCAAACGACAATCGACGAAAAGGGCTTCGCATCGTTTTTTTTTCAAAATGCGTTGGTATACATTTTTCTAGTTTAAGTTCAAGGTGAATTGCAATTATCATCATTTTTTTGTGCTCGTGGCTAGCACAGGCATGACCTGAAAATATTGGCGAAGGAAAGTTTAGACTTTCAAGATGTCCGACTACTTCATTAGGAATGAAACTAATGTAGAACTAATGCCATTATATTTCTGCTATTTGAACTGATTTCCAGCCTCCTATTTCAATAAAGATTAAGATGCAGCCAACCAACTGTGTTCATTTAAATGAGCACACGTCTATGATAAATGATTAGTTGCTATAGAATTTTTGTCTTAGGTCATGCCTTTTTAGAAGTTCACAAGGCCAGCGTCTAGAAGCTAGCTTGATAATTGCGATAAAATATTTCTCACTAACGAACCAAAGGACTAATTGAAAACAAAGATCGTCATGATTACCGTTAACTATTAGGGTTTCCCAGTTTCCATACTCCAGTACGCAATCAATTATGGAACTTCTTCCCGTCGTCAATCAAGATCTTTTGGTAACGAATTAAACATTCACGCTCACTTTTGATCTAATTTGAAGTGAAAGTATTTCAGAGTAGGTAAACAACAGAATTTTTTTCCTATACAATATCCTTCCATGAATGGCAAGATGCGATGAGAATGGACAAGAAAGAACGTCAGTTTTTTTAAATTTTTTGCAAGAAAAGCAGCAAATTCAGCGTTTCTTGACCAAGGCTAGATCAAACTAGAAACTAAAATTAGTTGAGCGTGGATTGATTTACGAAATGCAAATGTGAAAAATACTGTCCTCAAAAATACTTCTTGGTATGTTTGGCATAGAGCGTTTTAAAAGCAAGAGTGAAATTTCATAGCGGTAGCTTAATACAGGTGGAAACCATTGTCTTCGCATTGCAACTTTCATTATTATTAGGCCCAGGCTAGGCTCAAGCAGCTAGTAATATTATATTTGCGGGTAATAGTGATAGTGATGATGAATGCTTTCTGTCAACTACAAAACCCTCAATTTTATCGTTTTAAAATATGTATGCACATTCAAGGAACATGTACAGGATATTTTTTCTTTTCAGAGCCAGCTAATTTCATTTATAATTAAACCCAGTAGTAGTGGTTGAAATAGAAGTTTAGATTGGACGTGTATAAAGTCCAGGGTACAGACATTACCTACATATGCAGGTAGTAGGCATTGCATGAAATATGAGCCAATACATGTCAGACCTTCATATGCTGCTCGCTCATCAAATAGGCTTGAATACTTAATGAAAAATCAAATTACACCGACGACGAGGGGACTCTGTCATGTATATTTAAGTACTTTTGAATGTCAGTTCAATATGTTTCGTAAAATGTCTCAAACACACAACATGATTCCCCTTTCCCTTAATAAACCCATCCGGAGAAAACTTCACGTTTTGGGGACGCAGTCTGATCACTCACACAACGCGTCTATTATTTTTGTTTTTGTCAAACCCTACACAGCTTTACAGGAATCAAGAACTTTACGTTTTTGATTTCCCTTTCTACGACGAAATAGAACATGCTTTGCAAATCATTATACAAAATTTATTTTGAGTTGAAAGGATGCACCAAGTACAAGGCATACACCTTTAATACATAGGTACCTAAACATTTACCTGAGAGGTGCGTATCCCTCGGTTTGACTCACAATTGTTCTATTGTCGCATTCACAAATCTCACTGATGATAACGGTAAAACGAAGACGAAAGTTAAGGACTAGGACTAGGTGGAAGATCAGATCAATCCTTCTATCCCTTTTCCTTGTTTCTTTTCCTTAAGAAAGTGGGTCATTCGATCACATCTTCTTTCATTAGCTCACCAACAACTACAACTTAAGCAGCACAGATCAGGAACACCTAGACTCTAGGTGTTAGGCTCGGATCAAGGCTTCAAGGAGATAAAAATGAAAACAATCGAGGCAAGGAACATATGCTCAGATGAAAAAAAACTTCTATGCATAGATAAGCGTAGTCAATAGGAAATATTTAATTGGAAATACAATAACTGCAGGCCAACGCTGCATAATATCGTGCACAGCAGCAATAGCATCGGTTCCAGACATTTATAAACAGCATTGTCTGGGAAAAAGATAAATGCCGCTTTTCTCCATGGTCCAAGAATTCAGATAACTATGGCAATCTCAGTTTACCTTGATGCGAAACACGAATGTTCTTTTCTGCTCCTGTGATATTAGAAGCGAATGGAGATATCTTTAATTGCGTTTTTCTTGTAATTTCCCGTCTTTTAATTGAGAAAACTGTTTCGATCATTAGTGAACTAGGGTTTTTTAAATGACTAACAGCAAATTTAGCATACATACATATTAGATGGTGCAGATGCATAAACATGATAAGAAATCGAAATCACTTAAAAGCAATAAAATTGTGTTTATAGGGAAAATGGAAAGCACGCAAGCTTAAGCGTTTTGCTTTGCAATTACTTAAATCTTTCATCTAATTGGGATTCCCAAGCACTCAAGTTGGAATTAAGGATCCTTGCTCAAAACGAAACGATTTCAGTTTTTCGCACCCGCATAAGCATGGTTGTCTATCATCGCGCTTCCAAGTTCATCCATGACTTCGGATTGGTTATGTTTTAGCCGAGCTTCATGAAACCATGTAGTCCCTCTGCAGAGCGCATGGTGGTGATAAAAAAATAGCAATTTAATCTTAAAATCTTATAACTCATAATGAGTGACGCTCTGAGGGTAGCCTTAACATACTATAATTTAAACCCATTCACTGCGAAACAAAAGAGGAGGTAATTTATGAATGCATGTATCCTCCATAATTAGCATTTGGTGTTTGATGCTTCTTGCTAATTTTCTTCAGCTATTTCGATGTTAACTCCGCTCCAAGAACCATGTCGGTAACGTGAAGAATGAAACTGAAACGTGCTCAAAAACGCGAGCTATAACGCACATAATTTGCATATTATGTGAATCCAAATATGCAGGATGCACAATTTAATGAGGAGATGACATGATTATGGCGTTGTAATTTTCTTCGTGATAATTTTTGTTTTTAGAACTTTTTTTTGAAATTTTGTTAAGGCAGGCCCGTAAAACCCATGATTCTAAATAATTCTTAAAATCTTCGCTCAAATTAGCAATTATGCCGCGTCCTTGCGAGCACGTTATTGCGGCCGGTGTTTCCGTTAATTAATAACGATGTTACTAGGCTCAGATTTGACAATGTATGCATTTTATTCGTTTCTTTGCACATCATATGTTCTATGTTATCCATTTGAACATTCATATTTCAAAGCGAAAATTGCTTTATTTTGCAATTCGAATTTGATATTTTGGATGATAAATGAGAGACTGATTTCAGTTTCGAACACACTGTCTTGGAATGGTCACATAAAATATTTCATACAACATACAATATTCTAAAAGTAATCGTGCTTTTATCGTTTTTCGTGCCTCCTTTCTATCATTACGACATATCCCACCGAGCGCTAGCGACATAACGACAAAGTAGGCGTGTATCTAACATTGTGCAAATTCAAATGGATCCAAAACTATAAGCTATTGAGTGGAGTTATTATGTTTGGTTTGCGTGAGTTGCGTAGGGGGAAAGACTTCGGCGTTTAATGGTAATTCAACTATATTATCTGAAAAGGTACAAGGATTCTCTCCGCGACTGCATAATTTTACTTATAGAATAGCCCGATCATGTGATGAATAACTAGTTCTTAAAGCGTTACTTACTCGAAATATTTCAAATTTAAAATCCTATAGCCAATAACATGGTGCAACGTACTTCTAAGGGATTATTAGATGAGTGTGTTAGGATTCCACCGAATCTACTTCACTTCATTTAAATGAATTTTTATAAAATAGCGATAACGTGTTTAACATGTCAGTAGGAAAACCATCCGAAAGTAAGTAAATTTACTACAACAAAATCAACCCTAGGAGCCAAAAAATTCTAAGAGGTGAATTTCTAAATATTTCATGTTCTAAAAAATGTCGTTTTTCTTCATCTGTACACTTTGTGCTGACTTTCACATTGCTTTTAGACAGTGCATTTAGTCATCAAATCTCTCTCGTTCTCAATTCAGGTGGGGAACAAATTAATAACTTATTGCTTGATTAGTGTCTGAAAAAATGCTCTGTGAAAGATGTGTGGTCCGTTATCATTAGTGCCATTTCAGTTGGCCCACTTCATCTTGGATTAAATAAAATGTACGAAAAAATTTGTACTTTTTTCTACGAATTTCTAGCCATAAGTAGGCAGCTTCGGTCATTACAGCACTTGTCGGTACTTTGTTTATAGCCCCAAGTTTCATTCTCTATTGTAAACAATAGTGCCATTTGATTTCAGTGTATTTTAGTAAAGCACATTTGTCTAGAGAGATTAGAATTCATCTACAAATCATCTACCTATGCAACTACCACTGATGCGTTACGGCTACGACTCGGGCCAAAGAAATCCGTGTACATATTTTATTGCTACAAAAGATGAATAAATATATTGAGCTAGATGAATTCTTCAAGCAGTACTGTATGCATACATTGGCCCTAGATGGGTAGACAAAAGAAGCAAGAATACACAATACACATGCGCGTATGAATGTATACATTTACAATTTACATTCATTTGCTACATTTTTCAGGGATCATTTCATTCAAGTAAAAAATGCTAGTTTTTTCATAAAAACACATATAATTTCATTCATCATCACGAAAAAAATACAATGGGAGTTGCACACTAATAAAAGTCAGGCTTGCCCATGGCCTTAAGCAAGTCGGAGGAGGTACGTGTTTCGAAACCCAGCAGCTTCTTTTCCTTCACAAACAAACATAATATGCACGAATGTGAGTAGTAGGACTTTGCATACATGTATGTATGAGTAAAAGGTTACTGAAAAAGTTGAAAAGGAACTTGACGCGAATCTACTTTCTTTCACGAAAAATATTAACGTAAGCTTTACATTAGATGCGAATTTTAGCATAAACGTTACTCTCTTTGTTTGAGTAAGCCATGTCTAAGGCTTTGCGCAGGAGAGTAAGTTACTTGGGTGTGACAACCAGATATCAAAAGTTATCAGAATCATCATCATCATCACCATTCAAAGTTAGAAGTTAAAAAGGTAAAGAGGTTTTTTAGTGTAAACCCCTGTTTTGAGGAGAGCACTTCGTTTGCCAACTCAGTGCCTTACATCGCTTACAGAGGAGTACTGCAAGCTGAACTCAACCTGAACAAAGGAAACTAAATTGAGTGCAAGTGTGTGCGGTGGTGAGAATACCACATTTGCACTATTATCATGGGATTCTTGCCCTTGCTGCTGAAATAATACTTAGTCGCGTCAGAGGGCTTCCTTATTGGTAAAAAAATTTCCCAGTGCACAAGGAAAAGTGTTATCGTTTCTTCCTCACTTTTACCATCATCACACAATCATTACGTGTTACACATTTAATTCGAGTGGCATCATCTCCCATCTCTTGTGTTATAATTATTACAATTGGCTCCTTCGATTTTGAAAATTCAAGTGGTGTGCAAGTGCAATCAATCCTATCATATTGGTGATACTATTGGATACGAAGTGATCGTTGGAACGGCTCGTTTCCTTTCAATGGTCATCCCTTTTGTGCCGCGTCATTTAACAAAATGAGCCGCAGCCAAAATGCATAGAAAACGATAGTGACAAACAATTTCACAACGATAGAAGAATCAATTGGTTACCACCAATTTGCCAAAATCTACTTGACAAGTTTGCTGGATACACTTGTCATATCAAAAAGTAAGTTATGATTTCAATGAAATCAAAATTTCAGCAGCGATCCTTCGCAAAATTTAGCCATTTATTCTTAGTTCCGGGAAAGGCCGAGTGAAACAGAACTTTCTCAAAAAGGAAAAATCGATTGCCCAGAGATTTCTAAAGTGGAATGTAAGAAATGTTAGAGGGTATTAAAAAACGCTTCTAATAATGCGGCTTTTTGCTAAAAGAAATCCTCGTCAGAAAGAAAAGTTTTTAAAGAAATCGATTAAAGTTTCATGAAAAAATTATGCGGTGATCTTGTGTACAGTGCACGTTAGTTCAGCCCAACTCAATAAAAAAAAATACGATGGCGATGACGGTGGTGGTCGAGGAGAGGATAGAAATCGAGAAAAACTCGTGTGGGATTGGCACAGTAAAATTATTATTATTGTTGGCGAAATTGCGTTTTCCGTTACTTTTTTGACTACCCCAGAACTAGTGTTCTGTGGTAAACTAAACTAGCCGATCAAGTCTCTTTAGTCATTTTGGTCGAAATATGCAAGAAAAGTTGCGATAGGGCAATTTAAATACATAGTTTTTAGGATAGAGCTATGATGGTTTATAACAAGCTAATGTGGCTAGGAGGTTCACTAGTCAATATTCTTGTTTTCAAATTCATATTGCAAAAAAAAGTTTTGTGTGTGAGGTGTTTGTCTAAAGCCAACGTCTGTAAAGCAGAAGGATAGAGCTATAGAGACCTTTTGAGGGGACTCATTCACTCCTCTCGTTTCTCTGATCAAGCTTGAAATGTAGTCACGAGATTAAAAGGTTACTGTGTTTCACTCATTTCGTGGTTATTGTACCCTCTCTGTATGAATGTGGTGGCAAGGCAGGACGCTGTTGATGCTGCTGCTGCATCGCTAACCTTTTGGTGGAGTTCATGTGTGTCTGTGCATTGCAATGCATGCCTCATCTGTATGTCCTGTGTGAACGGCACCTCTTTTCCTTCATCATCAATATCTGCAGCAAGTGGAACAAGTTTTTTTGTCACCCTGTCATGACCATCGTCGTCACCTAACATATTTTTGACCCTGTTACTTGATTCAATGCCAATGGCAAGCGAAAACTTGCACCAGCCAAAGCTGAGGGAAATTAAAATTATGTATGATCTACGACTGCGTCGCGAGCAAGATATTAAAAAAATAAAAAATTCAATGCAGTGAGCGTCCGACATAGCTAATGCTCGTTCAAGTGTCTCGGCCAAAAATCTATGAAAAAATGAAGCCATAATTTCAAAAAAGTAAAACTAATTCCAGATAATAACGAAGTGAGAAAGAAAAATGGATCAAAAGGTCACTCCTGAGCTTTTGATGATCAGTGATCCCGTTCTCAATTTACTCAATCTTGAGATTTGATACAACAATCCTCTTTTTTGCGAAAAGAAAGAATGGGTTAGCCCAAATCTTTGCTTAAGGGCCAGACATGCAGTTTAAATATTATTTACAACAAATGTGATGAGGGAATCACGAAACAGGCTTGCCATTCTTAAAACAGTTTCACTGAATGCTAGTGACTGATCATCACTACCTAATAGTGTTATTATTGCAAATCCTTTTTTGAAAAAAAATCATGTTTTATGAATAAAGCAGTGAAAGAATTTTTCCCTTGATTTTAGTTCGCATCTTGTTGAAGATGCATGAAAGATGAAGCAAAGTTTTAAAGCAGGCATAGTCTTTTTACAATCAGGTTTAGTTTCACTTGGCTGCTCTTTTGGCTTGCCATTGCAGCGAGGAGGAGTCATTATCAAACGACCTCCGTCTAACAATTGCATTACTCACGGTTCTTTTATTTTACATTTTCACAGGCACATACATATGTGAGTAAAAATTTTACGTGTGCTCGTATGACCTACATTTAAAAAGTTGAAACTCGCATTTTTTAAATGCCCTTATAGGTACGACGGGTATATGTATCTCATCTTTGTGGCAATAATGAGGATACTCATTGCCCTGCAGAAGATGACTTTAAAATTTAAGTACAAATGTGTACTTTATCATTATATTTTGGGTTTTTGCAAGAAATAATTACAATGAATTACGTGATGATGACCAGTTTTCATTTCTTCAATTTAAGTATTTCATATCTCCCCATACATACAGACATACGTACTTACATTGGCATGTATACCTTAACATGTATGCTTGTGTGTGTTTGCGAACATGTTTTCGATTTGAGATGATGGAGGGCTTAGCAGTGAAAAGGTTCAAGTTCATATTGAATTTTCACTCGCATGATTGCAACTGCCTCCACTTATTACAAGGCCTACCAGGACGCCTTACACTTGTCGGGGGTTGTACTTTTCTTCAGAGAAATGTTGAACAAGATTTTTGTCATGAGATATTAGCTAGAGATGATGATGAAATAATGACGTTCATTGCCACTGAAGCTCGAATATACATTGAGATAGTACCCCTCTCGTCTTTGGTCATATTAAGATGGAAGCTACAAATTGCTCCTCGACACGTCTCATTTCAAAATTGATACCTCTCTGAGAATATCGCGAGTAACTAAAGCGGAGCTGTGACGGAGTGCGATGCACCTTGAAGGGACTAGAAGACAGGACAATAGATAGAGTTGATAGAGATTAGATACTTGTCAAGCGACTAACTAGTAGCATAGCATAACTCAATTTTAAGCTACAACTTGGTGGTTGCTTGCATATCAAAGCGAATTAATTGAATTTTTACAGATGGCTGCAGTGGCGGAAGATGAGTATGTGGTTTGGCCCTTTATGGAAAATCCCAAGTACAAACCATTCTGGTTTGAAAAGTACGACCCGGAGAGAAGTAGACGATGGCTCTGGGATAACTGGACGATAAGTGTTTATGCGTCGATTGTTTACTTGGCCTTGACGTTTGGCGGCCAAGTGTTGATGAGAAATCGTCCCCCTTTTAATCTTAGGAAGCTATTAGCTGTATGGAACTTTTCCTTAGCTTCATTTTCAATTTTTGGTTTCCTTCGCACTGGTCCCGATCTATGGGACGTTTTAATGGGACCTAATGGATTTTATCGCTCTGTATGTGTAAGGTGAGTTAATCCTTCCGTTTTTCAATATCTGAAATGTCAAAATGTGTAACGCAAAGAGTGGAAGAAAATCTGGTTGTAAAATATGCGTCTTTTCTTTATAATTTTAATGTCTTCTTAATTTTACAGAGATTCGCTAAACCCACCGACTGCATTCTGGAGTTATCTTTTTGTCCTGTCAAAAATGGTTGAGCTCGGAGACACGGCTTTCATTGTGCTGCGGAAGACCCCATTGATTTTCTTGCACTGGTACGAACAAGCTCAACTGTATAATAATAATACAACGATAGCAACAGATCTATCCCGTTAGCGGTCATCTTACCGTTATCGTTATTAATATAATTAAAAATTAATTTCTACTAGGTATCATCATACAACCGTCTTACTGTTTAGCTTCTACTGTTACGGAAGTGCGGAACCTATTTTCAGATGTAAGTGCCACGGCCAATTCATTATGTATTAAATTTGTACAAAAATATGAGTCATGATTGGTTGCCAGAGATAATTAATAAAATATTTAAATGAATTTTTCCCCAGGGGTCGGAGTATTGAATTACTTAGTGCACTCCTGTATGTATAGTTATTACGGCTTTAAGGTAAACATGATAAACTAAACATATATGCAAATTTGTTATTGTAAATTGTATCATGCAGTGGAAAGACAATCAATAATGTTGGTAATTATATGTGCAGGCCCTCCAGTTCAAAGTTCCCCGGCAGTTGTCAATGATGATAACTCTACTTCAATTGAGCCAAATGGTTTTAGGCCTAGTTGTCAATTTATTTGCCATGTATGCCAAATGTAAGTAGTGCCTCAAAATTGAAGCTGACCTTTTGTTGAAGTAAAGACTGTTACTCATTGGACACAATATACTTAATTTATCTTAATTTTTTAAACAGCGGTCGGTTGGGAATGCGCACGATCAACTCAAGGCTTCAGGATCCTAATGGCAATCTACGGCTCATACCTAATACTATTTGCCAAATTTTTCTACAAGACTTACATCAGCAAACGCAGCAGCGCTCTGCAAAAGCAGAAGAGGAAGTAAAACTTTCTCCATCTCAAGGAAAGGATATATAATATTATGAAGAACGTGAACTCCATGATGCTCACCGTTTAGAAAAAAATCGCAGGAACCAATACAGTTCAATATAAAGTTGATGTCCTGAATAGCACCAAAAATATTATTTATCGTATTTATTTTTTGTTTATGTAATCTAATATGCTGTAATTTAAGGATATATATTCAAGCGTACATAAAAGAATTTTATGTTTAGCATGGCTAGTCTAGTCTTCAATTTCTGTTTCGCTATAATTTACTGACTTAATTTATTTAAACAAAAAACAGTACATGCTACAAACATTGTTTGTTCCAAAGCCCCTTTAAAATCTGTGAACTAACTTGCGTGAATTTTATCTTTCAAAAATGATAGTGACTTATATTGGACTCGAAAAGTAGATTTATAGTTTCTTAAACGTTGGCCAAATACATTCAGTGAAATATTTACCAATGATTAGATTATCATGTTAAAGTTATTTTTACTTAATAGTTAAATTGCAACTCAACGGATTAAAATAATATTTTGAAAGGGACAGTTTGCATTGCTGATGGGATGCGTTACAAAATATTATAAAATGGATGAATCCACTACTGTGCGATTTTTGTGGAAAGGTCTGCAATATTCTTTTTCCATGTTGGGTTGGGAAATTTTCCTGATTTCTTTTTTTATTCAAAAAATGTCTTCAAAAGCGACTTTTAGGCTGCTGTGCAGGTCGTAATTAAGCAATACATACAGTGTCAGACGAGGTGTTATTTTTGGGAGAATGTGCGATAATATTCATATCCCTCAGATTATACATAACTTTAATGACTCGGACTCGTGACATGTTGCCAGAATAATTTTATAATATAGATTAAGATATGATATTATTTATGTTAAACATTTCCCACGATGTGTATTTATGAAAGTAGAAAATGTATACTTTTGGAATAAAAAATGTCATGCATTCGTTTTTAATGCATTTTGTACATGATCAAGGGTTGCATAAAATAATCTATTCATAATCAAAATTTTCACACTCAATTCAACGTCTGGTGGCATTAGATGGAGCATGGTCGAATTCATTATCATTCCACCGTACAGAAAGTGGCAAAAGAGAATCGAAAACTCAAGGTAAATGCAATTCAAAGAATATTTCTATCGATACAGATTAAAGACAGCCAGGAAAACTATTCCATGGAAAAACTATGGAAAAGTTTTCCATTCTCTTTGATAAGTAGCAAACTACATATATTCTTTACCATCATTGCTATTGGTTCAGTTATGCCACCTAAAAATCACAATGGTATAGCAATATCGCCTCACTCTCCTCGTTATCTGAAACACCGGGTAATACTGTTGCAATGTTATCATTATGGAAAATTGATGAAATTTCCTAATGAACCAATAAAGATTAAAGAGACATTGGTCCCTGATCTCAATGTGATAACGTACTTTCGTAAATCCTTTCTCGATTCATTAATTACGGAAACTCAATTTAAATAAATAAGCAAAGAACATTTTCGCAAATGATTGTCGAATATGCTGGGGAAATATTTTAATTTTTTATTTTTTAAGAATATTTAATCAGAATTTAAAGATGTGTTTAGAAGTTGCGTTCAAGCCATGCCTTCAGGTTGGATTTTTTCATAAGGTTTTGGCGTTTTTGGGAACGAGCCAGTCTGCTCCGCAATAATATTGTCTTGAAAGAATGCGTCATACTCAAATCCTCCAACAAATGAGCGGCCTACAAATTACCAAAATCGAACATCATTTCACGCTAAGTGAGTGGAAGTGAGAGAGTGAGTATTTGAGCGAATTATTCTATGTACCTCCGGAGTTTGCCATTCTTTTGGATCCGTCACTTCCACTGTGTCAACCAGAAGATCAATCATGGAGTCACCGAACCTAAATGAATTGAAACCGCAGCATTAATAACCAATGGATAGATCGAAACAGAAGGCAACTTGCATGAAGGGCTTATTATCGTAGTCAAATGATAGCAATCACTAACTTTTCCAAAACCTCATTAGGGTAGCTTTTAATGTACCCCAAAAGGAACTTCGCTGATATCGGTTTCTTTGCGAGGAGCTTCAACAGTTGCTGAGCCTCGTCCAAAACGAAATTATCGCTTCTGAATATTTCGATAAGTAACCTAATAATTATTATTTAAGCCTCTTTCAATTTCATGTAGGCATTGATCAAATCTCATCAAACTGATCGAACAAAAAATGTACACTTACCACTTAACATTATCCCAGTCCATCATGCATGTAAGGGAATTCAACAATCTCTGCTTTCTTCCGAAAAGCGTATTCGGGTTGCGTAGTTCATCTCGGATGTACATCAATACTCTGTCATTGGAGTCGCGTTTCAAAGCTGAACAGTACAAATTGAATTGCTGATCCGCTGGAATACTGAAAAAATATTCGTCCAAACAGTGTAATTATCAAGCAAAGAAGAAGCAACATTTTTGTAAGGTGTCTGATTACTCATGCTCTCCGGGATTAGTAACAAACTCCTTAACTTGCTCCCGTGAAATAGCAACACATTGCCCCAATTCGCACGACCATCTCTCAAGCATTTCACTCAATATCTTTGCTGATCCGGTCCTTTCATTGCCAGATTGAAGTGAATTCCAAACGTTAGACATTTTTGCCATGAGATATTTCTCAAGTAGTTCATTGGAATCGTAATCTATAATCTGCCACAAAAGGTTCAAGATTGAGTCCATTGTCTCTTTTACGGTTATCCACACTCCTGGGCTTGTTTCCTCGTCCAAATATTTTGTAAATTCCATTGCATACTCCAACGGGGAATAGCCTTAAAAAACAAACAAAAACTGAGCAGACTAACGAAATGTCTGTCAACTTTCCTTTGTGTCATTCATCACAGACCTGCTAAAGCTAACTGAAAGGCGTCATTTATTAATTTGCTCCTTCCACTTGCAGGGATACTTTGATGGCCATCTTTCAACAACTTCACTAAATCTTGCATCATCGTCTCGTCATACTTCACCCTATAATATCCTGCAAATCAAAAGGAAACAATGTATTTTAAAAATATTTATATTAAGCTTATTTGTTGTTTTTAAATAATTGAGGATTACCTGTTCCATCCGGATTGACAATTACAGTTTGTCCATCTATAACTTCTAATGAGATAGTTGGGGTATTTTGAGGTATCCATGCATCAGGAACTGTTCCTGGAAGATCTGGTCTGCTCCTGGGTTCCAGGTTTATTGGCACCCACCATGTCTTTGTCGAATTAATTATGCCTTCATCACTAAATTCTTCCTGCAATAGTGTTTTTAAGTAAGGTTAGCTAATTGAGCATTGGGTCTTCTAACTTTAATGAATACTTCAACCATGTTCATCACTTACTTGCGTAAGCTGGATTCTTGTTGAATTGATGCGAGACACTGAAATAAGCGGGAATCTAGATTGCTGACACCAGGAATTCATGATCTCTTGGACTGATGCCGGGATAAAATTGGAGACGAGTGTAGAGTTGTCTAAGGCTTCTTGGAGTGTTTTGAAGAGATCATTCTGTTCCGCACTCCCATATTTGCTGCCATGACAAGTACCAGTATGAAACCATATATTAATAACAAGTCATAAAATTTTTCTTACTGTCTGTCCACGTAAACTTTGATTGCATCTTCGAAAACAGCTTCTGTCAGAAACGTCGAGGTCATTCTCAAAATCGAAGCCCCTTTTTGATAAGGAATACTTGTGTATATTCCAGCGACTGCTTCAGAGTCTCGGGGGAAATTTTCCAAAGGATGCGTAGCTACACAACAAACATCATGCAACAGGTTCAAGTGACTCACATATAAAAATCATATAGGTGTATGTACTCTTGTACCGCTGCTTGCATCAAATGCCATTGCGACTTCAACGGATTTTGAAACAAACATTTCCCATGGCTTCAGTTCAGGATTTGTATGGTTCATGCCGTAATAGCTGTAAAAGGTTGCGAAACCCTCTTTCAGCCACACATACGCCCACCATTTACACGCCACAATATTTCCTACAAAAATTAAATGTGAGAAATGTCTCTCATGAAGAGGGGTAAACTACAATATTTTACCAAACCACTGATGAGCTAACTCGTGACTCATGACACTATTTATGGTGTAACGTTCCTCTTCGGTCGTTTCATTTTTGAGGTACAGAAGAACTGGCTCTCTGAAATAAGACATAAAACTTTAAAACTAAATTCACTTCCTTAAGATTAATGAACAATGGACATTGACCCTTTACTTGTAAGTTATAAGTCCGATATTTTCCATCGCACTAAAAAAGAAATGCGGCAGAGCAACAGAGTATAATTTTCTCAGAGGATATTGTATCAAAAATCGTTTCTCAAAGAATCCCATCACCGCATCCGTGACATTTGCGGCATATTCTCCGGCACCTTTGGCAATGAGATGTGGAGCCGCGTAAACCTAATGCAGTGATTCGAATCATATGTACATATATTGATTAAAGGACATTTGCTTTGTGACTGAAGCTACTTACTTACCCGAACAGTCTTATTCGGAAAATGGATGGGCTCGGCTTGTTCGAAAGTAAAGTCAGATACAATCATCGCAGAAATATAAGACGAGATCTTTGGAGTGGCCCGAAAGTGATCCCAAACATAATATTCATGGCCCTCCCTATATGAAAAAGTTGCCCTCCATAATAAGTCAAATTCTTTTCTCAATGTAAAAATGTGTTCGAAATTCTTACACGGGAGAGCTGAAGGATATGTCTTCATTTGCCATCGCATGGTATTTTTTATGATGACCAATCGTGACAAAATATTGTGCTCGAAAGTCAGGTTCATCAAAGCAGGGGTAAAGCCTTCTGGCATGATAGGGCGCAAATAAGGTGGTGGCTACGTATCTTCATGGATACAAATACTTTTCGAGTAAAGGGTTCCAATTTTGGGTTCTAGATATTGATTATAATTTATTACCTTGTTTCCAATGTATCGGGATTAGTATAATTGTCCTGATACATACCATTCAGTCGATAATTTGGTATCGGGGCTAGAAAGTCTATGAAAACAGCATACTGTTCACCTTGTATTAAAGATCCATTTGCAGGAGTAATGATTAAGAAATCGTTGAGCAAGTCATAAGTCACGTTCCTCACTCCATATTCTATTCCCTCTTCGTACGCAAAAATCTACCAAAATACCAGTTGGAGCATGAAATGTTAAATGAAGAAGGTACATTTTTGATTAACGAAATAATTTCGGGGTACCCTGATACTGTCCTGATAAATCGTAAGGTTTTTTGAATGCAGAACAATTTGATCAGTGTCTTCTGTGCAATTAATCATGATTGCAATTTTTCCCGTTGCAGTGAAACGTGCGAATTCTGGTAAAGGGTCAAGAACCACAAATAACGATAGAATGTACCCGAAAGGGCGCAATGAGTTTGGAAGCCGGAATCGAGGTGATGGTGATGAAATGACAGTCGATTCCTTTAGTAGATCAGTATTGTTATTTTCCTTACAAACTGTAATGCTTACAGAGTAAGCAAGTAAAAGGAAGAAGGGCCACCAAGGTGACATGATGTAAAATTTTAATAATAATAAATAAGTAAAATTGTGATGAAATTTTCTCCTACGCGGCCGACTGAACTCAAATGGAAATGTCAAGAGCTCGGAAAGTACATAAACTGCAAACAAAACATGCATGCTTACAAAACTTTCGCAAAATATTATCTTTTGTGATATGATATCACCTTCGGTTGTCCATTTTTGAGGATTAAATTACAAATTAGGTTATAAGATTAATAATACACTGCCCTGTCCCCATCGGGAACGTTCCGAGAAGTGCTTTTAAAATGTCATATTTCTTTATCATTTTTGGGTCATTTGAAATGGATTTCACGAGAAAATAAATTGAATAATGCTGGCCCATTCCATGTTTCCATGAGAATTATAGATGCGAAATGCTCAAAGTCAATCAGAGTTAACTGGTTTTTATTATACATTGAAACTCGTCTCTCATTCTTAGAATCTAAATTGCAGAAATAAATATTAATTCGTTTAATAACATACAAATAGAAGAACTCACATTTATTGCATCAAGTAAAATTGATTGAAGCATAGGTAAATAAATTATAGCAGCGCCGCGAGTCGCGAGGTTGAGACGTCGACGTACTTATCAAAAATAAATTTTCAATTTAGAGTATAGCATTTTGTAAACCTTTACATATATCTGCTTAAATAAATACATCACAAAATTTTATTTCTATTTCTAGAAAAAACTATGAATACAAAACCAACTGAAATAAATAATATTAAATAGATTCATTAAATAAACGTTGTTCGCATACTAGCCACGTTCCATCACTTACAATTTCATCCATATCTTTGGTTTTTTTGTATGATAAATTTAAACTTACTTTTTACTGCGATCACCCAATACGATATCAAATACAAAAGAATAAAATTAAGGTATACGTAGAGATTATCATCTTATGTCGATTAGAACAATTTATGTCTGGTGATAACCCTGTGGAATTTTATATTTGCATTCCTACTGGTCACTTGGTCCGGGGTAATTTATTCATCTTAACCTGTTTTTATAGCAAGTCCCGTGTCCAAGTTAAGAATCGAATCGTTGAAAGCATTCCCATGCTGAAATTGTCAGAACATAGTTTTTATTATGAGTACAAAAAAGTTTGGTACGTCATCTTAATCATTTCCATAATAATCCTTTATAAATGTCAGGCAGGACAAGAAGAGTTTGTTTAAATTAAAGGGTTAATTACCTTCTGTTAATGCCAATTAGATGTGCGTCATTTATATACAGTTATACAGTACAGGCGAAGTTGTTTCAGACAGGTTGCATCAAAGTTGTCAAAGTATAGATAGAAAGAAGTGCAAATTAATAATAAATGAAAAGTTTCGCCAGACCCAATCACCAATCGGACGCGTTGTGAGATTTAATGCAATATTTACAATGAGTGCAGGTGAACCAACGAAGACCAATGAAGAATAATAACATAAGAAAGACATGATTACTCACCCAAACTTTTTTGTATTTTCGTTCATCATCGCCAATTGCATTCTCCGTCTTGTGACATCCATTGGGTACGATACAGTCTGCGCAACGGCACCAGCTACACCACCGCAAATTAGTTTGGCATAAACAAGAAGAACAAGTCCTCCAGTGTTGGTGGAGTGACGCTTGCAGGTGTATGCTGAAAAGATTTTTTACAAAATTATTATTAACCCTTAGCCTCTGCTTTGGGTGTTTTTTGTAAAGGAGTTTCTAAAAGCCTTTTTAATTTTCAGCTTACCTGGAAAATACTTCATGCAAGTATATTTAAAAGATTCGAAGCAATAAAAGCTCAGTCCTGCGTATGGAATCATTCCACAAACGGTGGGTATAAATCCTCGGTAAAGTGCTCGTATACCACCTTCCTCGCGGAATATATGAACTGCGCAGTTATAAATTCCTGAATATACATGTTCTCCGGTCACCTTTATAGAAAAAAATGTTTTGAAATCCTGACTACATATTTTTCAACGAAAGAAATCAATCACAGAAACAAATGATTATTTCTTACCTGAAACGCTAATCTGGCTCTAATTGTGTCCAGCGGATATGTCAAAGCGACTGCGGTTACTCCAGCGCATGAACCCGCACCAAACCTTGCTATGTGAGATTTCTCTCCAAACAGTTTCTTGAACTGCTCGAAAGATGTGAACTGGGTTGCGGCGTAAGGGAAAATCCGTACCATTTGGGCACCATTACCTGTAAGGCAACATACGTGGTGACAAGAAAGATTTGCACGAAGGTTGAGATTCTAATTTGAACTTCGCATTTAAGTACTGACCTTTGTACAACGCTATTAGACTTTCCTTCTGCACAATACCCCTTAAGCCGCTAAAAACTCCTAGATGCTTATAATGTTTCGAATGTGCTTGAAGAAGAATCTTCATCCGATCCAACGGCGCCACGGCTGTCTTAGCACACATACCGGCTACACCTACAGAAATTCAAATTGTTTTAATGCATACAATATTTACCTATACCGCATTTAAATTCATCATCGGGGACATCAGGAATCATAATGCTAAAATGATAATTCTACCAGTCAACACAAAACAATCACTACCGACCATAACTTTTATATTAACGAATGACACTAGGGATTCATGGTTGCTGACAATCAAGAGGGTAAAAACTTCAAGCTTAAAATACAAGTTGTAAAGAACAGAAAGTACGTTATAATTAAAAGAATATATAATTAAAAATTAAAACAGCGATGGAATATCGGAAGAATCAAATGAAATCATATCTATACTGTTTATGTAAACTAAACACTACATTATGCTTTACTAGGTGTAATATCATATTTGATTTTTCAAACTGCCAAACAATGCAGCGCTACTGTTATATTCTACCATTATACTCCAGATGAGTTGTTTGAACAGCTGGAATTTTCAGTAATTTCGAAAACTCATATTGAAATAGGTAGTTGAATTCAGTAAAGTAGCTCCTCCACAGAAGAACGTTCCATAAAATCAGCACATGACTTTTTTACATGCAAGTGTCATAGTCATGATCTAAATACATATACCTATGATGAACCATGCTATGCTGACTCGCATGGGTTTGCATGATTTCTTCATGCATTTCTTGCTAATGAGAAGCATTCTTTCCTTTTCATCATTAATATTCAACATAAAATATTCCGTTCGCAACTATCTACTTGCGTAAGATTCTGAGACATGCATGATTAAACGACATCAGTCAATACGACAATTTTATTTAAATGAATCAAGTAATTCCGGACATGGTATTACACTTCCGTATAAATGAGTTCGTAGTTCGTAAATGCATCGATCAAATCGATTTGTACGAAAGCTGTTTACTATATTGTCTTAAAACTAAATCTTACCTCCAGCCACCAACGATTTCAAAATGAACTCAATCTGTTTTTCTTCCTTCATATTGCTCCCAATAGTTGCAGGTGTCCGCAACTCCGGTTTCTCCGAATTCTCTACAAAAAAATCAATGTCGTATTATAAAGAATTTTTACGTTTTATGAACATCTTTTACAACCAAGGCAATGTCTGTTTCCTAGAACATACAACATACGCCAATTAACACGATGCCACACTTTTTCCACCGATCAAACCAATAACCTAATCGATGTGTCAACAACTAATACACTCCACATGCAAGCAAGCTACAACATCACCTATCAACCTTGTAACACATAAAACTTGTGTCTATGTCTAGAGTCTAGAGGGAAAGGGAAAGAGTTGAAAGTTCCATACAACCAGTTTTTAATTTTAAAAATGTGACGGAAATGTCGAAAGTAAAATGAGGGATCCACGCATCAGTCAACCTCACTGACTGAGAAGATAATGATATGAAATCAACTTTTCTTATAGACAGACATGTGTATCTTCTCACCTAGCTGCCCACTAGTATCTATATATGTGACTGCGGCTATTGCTACATGTACACGTAGTATTTTATGATCTTACAGGCGTACAGGATTTCACAGGTATTAAATTGATTCTTATAGCTACCTGATAACGTTGATGATGTATAAGAAGATGCCGGGGTCGTTGACTGTTTTCGGCTATCCCTCTTCTTCTGATTTGTTCTGTCCGAAGAACTCAAAACAGCATCTCTCTCCTCACCCCTTTCTTCACAATGCACAATTGCTATAATGGGATTTCTCCGAAATAGCAAGAAGTTGTTGATCAAATTCTTTTTCACTAACTTCCTTGTAGGGGTGGTAAATGAATGAAATTGTGTCTCGCCAAAAGAAGAACAATGGACATCACCACTTAAATCACAATATTTTTTCTTTGATCTGACACCGTCGTCATCGGAGGTGGTATTTCTTTTGATTGAAATGTCTGTTTTATTTAATTTGCAGAAATTCAAATTAGTTTTACTAAAACTGGATACAGAAGTTGGGTTTGCAGTTTCACCACCAAGAGGAAATGATGACTTCCTCCTGTTCAACTCATTAGAAGATTCTAAATAATTTTCATGTGCTTGCTTCACAGATCCTATTCCTATTGACGAGATGCCAACTCGTTTCGTGGTGAGCAGCAACGAATCTGATGAATATCCTCCGTAATAGTTGGTTGCGGAACACTCATTACTACCAGTACTACAGGGGATAGCGTAATGAGCGCTTCTTACTTCGAGTACATGGTCTACTTCATTAACATCAGTTGTATTCAGTGAAGATGATGATAATCCTGCAGCATCAGTGAAATTTTTTAAGTCAGCTTTAATAGTGGTTTGTGGCAAGGATATGATGATGTTAAGTTCTACAGGTAATGGTGGTGGTGAGTCTAGTGTGTTTGATGCACCCGATTCCTGCATTCCTCTCTATAAAATGAAGTTAATTCTATGTTGGTGACTGGTTGGTGATATGATGAGATGAAGATGAAGAAGAATTTTTTTTCTCTGACGTCTACTGAAAAAAAGGATTTGAAATACGAGTTGAAACCACCTACTTAATAGTGTTCGTAACGTACGTAATAACGATGCATGTACCGCAGATACACTTCTTGGTTTTACGCAAGCTCACGCAAGGTAAGTGTGTCAGATCGTTTGCTCAAGGTGCAGGTGCTCGACTTTCTGAAGCAATAAAACCCTTTTGAAAATGTTCATGTATTTGTTGTTGTACAGGTAATGTAAAACGTGAGTAGTAGACTCTCATGCAAAAATTCTACTAGATGATGATGAGTGATGGTGAAGATTCAGTAAATATATGTCAGCTTGAAAACGCGGTACTTGCTTAAGATTGAATGAAATACTATAAAATATTATGGCTACAATTTTCGTCAAAGTTCTTTACGAGTTTCTTAGCTCAGCCGCTTCAGTCCATGCATAATGTGCGGACGGTCTCAAAAGGGTGCACGGAAATACTCATTCGATAGACATACTATCTAGTATCTAGTACTTGTAGCGACACTTGTTATTATAAATAGGCAAAAAATTAATTATGTTGTCGTTTCAGAAATAGATTGGCCAGTAATTAGACCTGCGGCATTTACAATCTGGCATCACTTAACCTAAGTGGCGATCGAATCTTAATGTACACGAGATAAAAAATGAAGGCGAAAATTCTCTCA
>JAHZNI010001651.1:0-10755 GCA_027744415.1 Seira ritae | reverse complement strand
CATTCGATATTTCCGTTGTGATACTGATATTACGCATCACTTGAATTACTTACAAACTTTCCCCCTTGAAAACATGTATGTACGTATGAATGACATTGAAATAAAGCGTGGTAAAATCCGATTGTCTGGCTGAGAAAACCAGAACATTTCTTTGCACGTCTCCATTTTTCAATATCAATCTTGGAAAATCAAAGGACTTTGAGGAGATATAATTCTTTTTTTTGGAGACTTGTTTCTGTAGTACATTCATTCATTCTTTTCCATGAAGTGCAATGAATGAGAAAAGCAGGCGGAAGGAAGGGGATGAGATGTATTGCGCTCAACAATTTTGAACTTGAGAACGCGAGAAAAGTCAAGCCTGTTAGATACATAAGATCGTGTAAGATGATTACATTTTTTGCTTTGTTCAACGCATTTTTTAAGAAATGCAAAGAGGCTTTTTGAGAAAGCTGATCAACCAAACACAAGAAAAATGGGGAGATTGACATTGAACAAAAATGCAATTTAGACATGCGCCATTATACATCATGTTCAAGTAATATGCTTAGCGTTTCCTTGAACCGATTGAACCCTTTGTACAAAAAATTTTTGTACAAAAAAAAACAGTTAAACAGTTCAACTAAAACTTGAATGTTAGTCGTAATATAATGTACAGTTCTGTGTGTTTACAGTTCTCATTTCACAGAAACTAATTTCGTGTTCAGTGTCTTCCATTTATTTCTATCTTAGGTACATAGAAGGGAATGATCAAAGTGGAAAGATTGATTTAAAACGAAGAAATATAATTCCTATTTAAAATACTGTTCACTTCTTTTTCATATAATGTCTGCCACAGTTAAGCACATGAAGTGAACGATGTGTCGATGAAAAAGGGACTTTTACCTCAATCAATAAGTCATGCCTAATTATTTGTTTTCAATTCTCATTCGGCAGGAAATCATGATCTCGCTCAGCAAATAAACTTTGATTAGATGAAGCCTCTTAACACCAGTGAAGTACACGTGAAAAAAGGTTTTCGGAGATGAATAGTAAATATTTTAGCATGACTCTACTATCTTAGGTCTTGCCAATGAACATGTATTCAAGTCTGCAGGATACCAACAACTTTAACGGAAGATGATTAATCCAACAATCTAAGCAAGGATTATCTGTACCTAAATAAGCAACCTAAAATTCAACGAAATAATTGCCGATCAATCTTTTGCAGAAATCATGATAATGACAAGATTATGCTGAAAACTTGATTGCAATGTCCTATTCATGCACGTTTCTAGCATAAAATGCTCGATTACTTCTTCAGATGCTATATCACTTCATTGTATCGGACTAGGACAAGATTCATTCCAACTTATCATACAGCGTACTTCATATCTGTATTCTGCCGAGTTCAGCTTTCACTCTACCACGCACGTTAACAATTTACTTAATGTGTTCAAGGTAAAATTAAATAATTGTTTCTAATTCTGATGACATTCATATTTGAAACTCGGTCACAGTCATAACTTTACTCATTGAAGGTTGGAATTGCGTCGTTCGTAACTTTCATGATCGGATCTATCAAAAACCACACTCGTTGCTCTTTTACTTCTCATCAGCAATCAGGCACGGCACGGTATCAGTATGATTACAATCATTTGACTCCACCACAGATCGAAACTTTTTCCATTTCTCTGTTATTATCAAATTCGTGCTTCGCAGAAAATCAAGAGGAAGTTGAAGTGAAAGTTGTAATGCACCAAAAAAAAAAGAATTATGCTTACCGTGCAATTTTTTCCTCTGTAGAGTATTGACACAAAGTATCATTTCAGTTCGTTGCCTTTTTTTCTCTCTCTCCAAGTAGCACCGCTCCTTGATTCTGTGTAATATCCTCTTAAGTTTCTCTGATACCTTTTGAATTTCTGTTTACCTACAATATGTGCATGAAGATATATTTTTATTTTGGAATTCCCAAAATAATACTAAAGGACCTACTATGTATCTTGTTGAGTTGCAGAATCAAAGAGGAAAAGAATAAAGTTCGCCATTTGCCATTTTTTTCGCTTCGTTCTCAAAAGTTACTACAACACGAAACGAAAGATATTTTTTTCACCTATTTTCTATTCGGATCGAGTCCCACGATCGTCTTTTTTCCTTCCTACTGTAGTAGTAAAAAATGGAATGTGAGCTGAGGGGGACTGAAAGAGTGGGTCACAATTTTCGTGATCGAAAAAATTTGCAGTGATGGAAAACTGAGTAAACAAGAATTTTTTATGAAAAATAAATCTGCTAAATAAACAACCGCTCTCTCCTTCTCTAGAGCATCTAATGCTCTTCTACTCTCCGCATTAATGCATACTAATATGTGTATACTGCATTTATTGTTGGAACAGTGCATGAAATATTGCGTGTGTGTGACTGATGACACAATTTGCGAATGGACCATCGACCTTAAGAAAACTTGAATGTAAGTATTTTCGTAAGTATATGTATGTACTTACACAGCGTGCGATGATGATTTTGACTACACGGTGACGGTGACACTCGAGGAATTGCATCGCGATGAGGAAATTCTTCTCATGTCCTCCTTTTTTTCTGGTGGACGAACGAACTGCAAAAAAAAATATTAGAAAAATACTCTTCTCAAATTTAGGGGAATATATTCATGTCCAATCCCGCAAAAAGGAGGTATTCAACAAAAAAGAAAAGGAGTATATGTATGAAGACAGTTGAGACTATCCTTACTTAGGGAACTAGTCTCCATTCAATCTAGAGGACAAAGATCCAGATTTTCTTATTCCCTTAGACTTTCCTCTCTTTTTTCAAACATGGGAATACATGGACCGATTTATTACTCTGGCTTGACATTTCCTAATGGCTTTTATGGATGTAACAGCCTCATAAACTGTCAGCTGTCAGCCAACTCGAGACAACATTTCACCCCAGCGGCAGAAAGAAAAGGAAAAGGAAGAAGAGAAAAAGTTTTCTCATATCAAAATCATCATGCTTCTTGTCCTTTTCAGATGGTTTGCTGGGATATGCAGATAATATCTGGAGAAAATAGGATTCCAATTCTCTATGTATATCCACGTGTGCGTGGAGACAGCCAGTAGGCATTTTACCCGAATAATCTGAGTAATTCAGTGAATTTGTATCGTTTTCAGGGGAAATTACGATCGCTTCTTCAAATAATTGGATTGGATTGCTTCATAAATACATGTGAAATAAAATTGGACGGGAGGAATAATATTGTCATTGTAAATTAAAGAGGTTTATTTAGATAACCAGTCTAATTTCCTAATGTCGGCAATCATTGAATTGGATGGGATATGCTGGTTTCAATGTTAATCGCTTCATTGAAATTTCTGAACAAAAGATTTTGGATCTGTTACATTACGGTTTATAATGAGTTTTTTTATGTCTGAAAAATTCAAAACATCTAGTCCAGACGGAACTTATATCCTCACTCAAAGTTTTATTCAGAAAATGCGTATCGATTCCTGAGAAAGGCAATCCGGTCCCAATGAATGTGTGTGGTATCAAATGATCAGCAATAAATTTTATTTATCATTTTTCCTGGACATTTTGTAAGATTATGTTGAGCACTTGATATTTTTCTTTTAAAAAGTTGTCATCGGCTTTGAAGTCGGAGTTTTTTTGACTGACTCGTGACATTTTCGAGTCAGGCATGCAAAAGAGCGGTCTTTCTCAATGAAAAAGTATTTAATGAACATAAAAGACTTTATATGACTTGACTGATTGGCAGACGTGAATTCGCGAAAGATAACAACTTATTCTTAAAAAGTCGACATTTTACTTAATAAAAATGTTTTAACGCATTTTGTAAAAGAACTCTCGATTGAATCAGTTTTCATACATTTTTTATGGATGACGCTGTTCTTAAACTGCCGACTTGAATAATAATACCGCAATAATAATAGTTTTGTGTGTTTTCCTCTGATCTGAAAACGATATCCTCTCTATAAGGCATAATGTATGTGTTCTACAGGGAACATTCAATTTAAAAATGCTTTGTAATATGCCACCAGCAATAGCGTTTCCTCTTATGTACTTGTTACATACTTGCGTCTCATACATGTTACTTCAGTCTGGTTCTTCGTGTGGATTGTGGAAGCCAGGACTTAATCTAACTAAGGAACTAAAATCTCCTGCAGCTACAAACATGGCACTTTGCTGAAGTAAACTTTTAAGTCTTTTTTTGCTGCATACAGTGCAATATTTCATTGGAGCTACATAAAGTAGGAAAGATTTCTTTTCAGAGGAAACATTGTCGGGGAAAAAGTGTAGTGAAAGTTAATAATGGCAATAGTGTAATGCTTTTCCCGGTGTCATTATAGCTATTAAGAATATTACTTTTTTCAGGAGTTTTTTATGCGTTTCAGTTTGCTTTTATCATCGTTTTCATAGCAGGAGGAAAAATAAACTTCAAACGCACCACCAGAACACCACCTCCATGCGTATGTATACGTGTATTAAGTAGTAAGTAGGGATAGGGATGGTGGTGGTGGTGGTGCCACACGCACATTCGTAACATAACCTTATTATCGTCACATCATACATATATTTCACTCATATTCCTCAAAATTCCCGAGAGTAAGTGGCTTGGCTGCTACAACGCGCGAGTCTGAGTTCAGCTTGTAATATAGTATTTTCCTTTCTTTCTTCCTTTCCTCTGCGCTGCCATCATATCATCATCCCCCTAGATTTCCCTTTTTCGGGGTTTCTCAAAGAGTTGAGTTGCATAATAAACCGTGTCACATGATATAATATATACGCGATGTGTAGTGCACACGATATCCCTACGTGCCTCAATTGGTTTAGAAATTTTTTGGGGGGATATATGCTCTGGAAAATGACGATGGTATTATGATGCCATTCCCATGCTTTTGTGGAAGAAAGTTGCGTGATTGTAAATTCATGAGAAAATTTTATTTCCGCACTTAATAAAATACCGCCATTCGGCCTGGCCTGAGCAAAGCTTTTTTGTGTCAACGACAACGCCACATAGGTACATGGTACATAGCTACTTCAGCCATGTACAAGATTTTATTGAGTTTAAGTTCTCCGTTAAATATTTCAGTATGAAACGCTTTGCATTATTCTTGGAACGGATTTACTGATTCTTGGAAGTACGACTTGAGCTCCAGAATTAATGAATATTTTTCTTATTTATAGTTCTGCTTGATTATATTACAGTTGAGGAACTGAGTGAGTGCATTCGAAATTGATGGAGTGTGTGGATTTGAATTGCCAAAGGTTAAAAAATAAGCACATGAACTAGTTATCTTCTCCACAAATAGCACATTACGTCATAAAGTTATGCATTTCTAATGCTTAGCTTAGAATAATTTCATGGAATAAGCTCAATGTGTTCAGGTAAAAGCTCTAAAAATCATGAAATGCTAGCATTTTTGAGGTAACTAAAATTATATAAATCCATCCAAGTCGTTAGTTTCGATGTGGTCATGGAGTTGGAAGTATCTATTGATGCTGATATTCGATGTACATGAATAATTCCACCTGCGAATGCCAAAGTTCTCAATAGTCATACTCCATTTGAATCATGTTCGTTCATATTCTCTTTCGATTGTAAAAAAAGTGTAAGTAAAAAGTATTTCAGTATTTGATTTCATTTTGTTTTGTTGCAGTCAGGTCAAAGAGACCTTACTTCATCCCACTTCATCCAACTCCAGTCTGACAAATCATATTAATCGGATCAAATAGCAAGTGCAATACAACACTCAAATGAAAATTCCATCTCTACATTCGAGAGGAATAAAAAGCTCTCTGAAATTTTATCGCATTGTTTTACGCTCTAAAGTTTATGGAGTGGTGAAAAATGAGAGTTTTACTTTTACGCAACATGTCAACGTAAACCCTTTCTGATAGAATTTGTTTTAGGTTTTGTAGTTTACAGTTGGCGGTGCGTAGTGCGTAGTTATATGATATGCTTATATACATCTGCATTCATAGTCATACTGCATATTTCTCTCTAAAACTCTAAAACTTTGATCGTTGACTCCTTTGAAGTCAATTAAATGCAGTAAGGTAATTAAACAGGTACAATGTACACCCAATGCAGTACATATTTAAGAGTAAGTAAGAGTCCTACGCATTTTTGGAACTTGAGTTCAAATTACGTATTTCTAATTGGAGACTACTAAAAATGGTGGAAATGTGTTCGTCAATCAATCTCGAATTCCTGAAATTTACCCCTACGTTTAAACCTGTATTTTTATGCCTACGCAATATTTATAATGACGCGTTCTGTTTTTCCACTTTTAAAATGACATTTTGAATTTGATACGCTATCAAAGTGAACTAATATTTATTTCTAATAAGACATATTATACTTCAATTCATTCCTCGTAGACAGTAGACCCTGTCTTTGGCGTGGACTGTTCGTTAATGAAAGTAAGCTAACCAAGAATTATATATGAACTTACAGAGAGGCGTAAGTGGAATTTCATGCAAATGCATCCCTTTCTCTTCTCAGTGGCAACATGAAACCCCGGGTGGGTTGTTATGTTATGATCTAATGCCATTCTCTCCAAAATCTCAAGTTTTCCCTTTCGTCTAGTGAAAATGTTATCGCATGTTTGGGAAAGCGCATTAATTCTCATGTAAGCATACCAAAAAATTAGAAAGTTGTTAGCAAAGTGGCAGTTGAAAAAATCCTGACTGTTTCTGATGCCGTTGATGTGGCTAGTTTTTACCACACAAAAAGGTCTATAAATTCTTGGAAATTCCGAGTACAAATTACAGGACCTTTTCACGACTTTTTCGAGGAGTGAATATCTCCTCCCTGCCGTGAAGTTGGATAATTCGTGTAAAAAAAATTGCAGGACTGCAATCTGCATGCAATATGTTTTGTGTACTGTTCTGTGCAGAGAGAAATTGAACGTTTCAGGTTGACTGGTGCGTAGAATTACTTGGGTACATGCATACTACGTGCTGACGTATGTATTGCATATGTACTAGATAGATACTAGATGGTCATGTAAAATGTAACATTGAGCGAGTAAACAAACTCCTCGTTAGGGTAAGGGTGGATCTAAGCCATATTTCAAATTTAAAAGCAATCGATTTCTTCCACTTGAGCGAATTGTACTACCCGGGTAAATACTTTATGCATGAAGGATTTTTTTGCGAAATTGAATAACGCTATTTCGGTGGTGGTTACTCAACAATTTTTTTTTAGATTTGGCAAGATTGAACAAAAACTGGGGAAGGGATAATCGTTTAAGTAGAGTAGAATGGAAGAATGGCTTCGATTTCAATGAAGACTTTTTTATCCTTCCGTTGTTTCGATTCGATTTAATTTCACTGATGATCGGCTACTCCAGTAGTAGTGGTTAACTTGAATTTAAACAAGACAAGATGAGATAGATGATGATGATGATAGACAATAGTAGATCAAGCATTTAAACACTTTTGAACTGAGGGGAAATGCGAATGTATGTATCATGTACCAAGACATTTTTTGTCCCCATGATCCGCTGGTACTGTATTCCATCAGAAAAGAATTCGCAAACTGGAATTGCAAACTGATTGAAAAAATAAAAGTGTATCTGGCACAGAAAAAGACTTTTAGAAAAAACAAAGATATCATAGTCCATAGGAAATATTTTGTACATAGATACAAAGAGAGATCCGAAAACTTTTTCATACCGATATCGATACATATATCTCGGAGAAAATATTTGGCAACAATAACTAGAGCAGTCAGTCAGTCACTAGAAATTGATTTTGCCTTTTTGCGTAATTCAAGTTGAGCGATATTATATTATTCCATTTCGATCTAGTCATCCTATAGGCACAGACTTCGACTTTAGTTTCGGGTACCTGAAATATCTGCAAAACAAAAAAAAATACTGATCTGATCTGTTTTTTCTCTAGCCATGGGTCAACTAAAGTAGTTTTCCGCCATCGTCTCACTGTTCTATTTTACCTCCGAGGGCAAAAGCCTCTGTCTATCTCGGAAGACGAAAAAAATGTGAAAAAATTGAATAAAAAATTGTATTATTTTTTTTATAAAAATAGAAACATTGTTCAGCATGTACCTATGTGCCCTCTATATTCTGTTATTTTCACAATAGGGATCATGCGAATGAACCCATGAATTCTGCATAGTTTTCTTTTTTTGTAGAATCTCAGTGAACTTTTATTATTCTGACTATGGTTATCATAAACAACAGAATATTGGGGTAAATAGAAACAAGAGCATTTCAATGATCACACTTTTTGCTCTCTCTCTCTCCCTGCTTCTTCATCTTCTCCTCTTTTTTTTGTTGGAATAAAAAAGGCACAATGGTAGAAAGAGAATAAAACATGGCTGTGTTAGAGCAGTGAGGCATGAACGAAAAAGCTGGAACAATANTAGAGCAGTGAGGCATGAACGAAAAAGCTGGAACAATAGCGAATCCATCGTGGAAGGGAAGAAGTAGAGAGAAAAAAATGGAACAAGAAACAAACTGAAAGGAAAAGTCGGCGATGAATGCTCTACTAGTCCAAATAAAATGGAGTGACTTTGTCTACTCGTTTTTCTCTCTTTCCTTGTTTCTTGGACCCTCCGTTCGTTCGTCATCTTCTCAGTCTTGATTTAGAAGAGAGGGAGAAAGAGAGAAAAAAAAGTAAGTCAAGGAGGATTCGATGATAAATCGTGACTTTTTTTCTTACATTTCCCTTTTCTTCAATTTGTGCATTATATATTTTCCCTTTTTGCTTCCGCTCTTATAAACACAAACTCATAACGATACAATAGGAATGTCCGGTCGGTGTGGTGGAGGATTCCAAAGAAAAAGAAAGTTCCTAGTTATGGAGTTATGCTACATATCTACATAGTACCCCGTGATAATATAATATTATCCTACAAGGAATAGATGAACGAGTTCAAATAAAAAAGTGATTTTTGCTGACTCTTTTATGGTCCTTGTCATACATAATGCACCGACAATGTTCCTCGAAGGGAGGGGAAAATATTGTGGAAAATGTATATGATTTCATTTCGGAAGGAGGACACCCAGACACACACATTCATAAGTAAGTAGGGAGGAAGAAGCGGAAAGGAAGAGGAAAATTGGAAATTGAGACAGGATACGAGTAGGAATAGGAATGTATGCAGGTATCTCACAAAGGAATATAATATATTGACATTGGCTATTTCGAAATGAATGAATTAATAAATAAGAAATCATTTGGACCTTACCTAAACTCTCCAACAGTACATATTTTACTGCTTGAGCGGAACAGGATGCTCAAAACTGTATGATATATTGTCGTAGGAGTATGATATATAGGCTTTAATGGATACATAATATAATTTTTTCGGAGAAACAAAAGTCATGTTTTGTTTTTTATGGCTAAATATCGGTTTCCCAATCTCTTTTTGAACGCACAGACCATGATGTCTGTCTTCATCCGACCCAAATTGTCCAACTTCCCTTGACCTTCGGAGAAAATTTACTTTCGCAACAGATTCTTTCCATCATCATATCATGATCAAATCATATATTTTGTGGGATTGGTCAAGAAGTAATTGAAGGGATGAAAGGAAGATGTTTGTGGTTTTTTCCCTGGCGTTCTTGAAGCATAACTTATATTTTTTTTATTGAGTCCACATTGACAAACATAAACATGATCGATGGTGTAGTAGTGGGTAAGGAGGCAGAGTGCAAGAGTCGTAACAAAATGGGAAATGATATAAGTTGCTATGTAGTGAAGATGTAATCCCATCTTTCACAATATAGCAACAAAATAAAACGCATTGAGAAAGGGTTGTGTTGTGATCATGAACATGAACACGAGAGGCTTACTGAGTGAAATGACTGATGACTTTATTGTTAAGTTGGGGAATTGTAAAAGTTTTACTGTGGTTGCAGACCAGGCCAAAGCCGATTTAAGTATTAAATGCCTGGTGGACCGGATATATGATTTTGTTGTTTGGCTTTATTGAAGTTGACTGAAAAAATGATGACAACAAAAAATTGCGGCCTTGAGTAGATACCTATTTACAATACATGCTCTGCAAGCATATTACATCATCATCCTCGTAGAGTCTGACTTAGATTACCTTTTCTCGGTAAAAACAGGGCTTTTCACGGAATTTCTACTTAACCTCGTTAAAAAATAAAATTGCGACCACAAAAGCTGAATTTTCTGTCTGGAATACTCGCTAATACCGTTTTAAGGTTGGATTGAAGAGAATCTGTACCTAGATAGCAGACTTGCAAAAAAATATTGCAAATAAAGAGAACAGTACTTTTCTCATTGTTTTGCTGAAAACCATATGGCATTTGCCATTTACGGTGAAAGCACGTACTTTCGCCATTTTTTGGGTTATTTTCAGCTTCTTTTCGGTTTAGTCACAGGCCATTGACCACAAGTATAATGTCGACATGCAAAAGGAGTTAGTGGAGAGAGTCGACTTGTGAGGAGGATCATCATCGTTTTCACTTACTTTACTTTATGCTTTGTGGAATAAGCAGGAAAAAATTTCATGTTTGGTAAAAAGTTCACGGGAAAAAAGTTAACATGCCTAGTATTCCTGAGGAAATCGTTACGTGTGTACCATTACCATACACAGACCTTGAGAATTTTTGTGCGTTCGTTCGCTACCCCCGTCACCAACTTTGTAATAATCTCTTGTGGAAAGTTCAGAAACATAAGTATGTTGCAAATTGTAAGGTATAACAGGATGAAACGTAATGGTTGACGCAGCAAGAAAGAGTTATTTGGTAGTTTGGAGCTTGTTTTGCA
>JAHZNI010001650.1:0-12002 GCA_027744415.1 Seira ritae | reverse complement strand
ACCTATTCTGCTTTGTTTGAATAGAAAATATTCCATCGGATTTTAGCTATCCCGACCTATCCAACCCAATAATCAATGATTAAAAATACCATGCCAAAAGCCAATACGAACCCAGTCGTCGTCCCAACGAACTAAAATATTCATAAAAGAATGCCCAGTTCAGTCCAGTTTCACACAAAAGTTACCCGGAGTCTGCCAACCTAAGCTCAACTCATTAGATATTCACTGGCCATTCCTCATTTTCCTTGGCTTGTTTCGAAAGAGCTGCCAACACTCAACACACTCTCGCAAAAAGTAATTTAAAGTTCAGACAAGTCGTCTCTTCCGACTTCAGAATAAAAAAATTTTTTTATGATAATAGCCAACAAAAACTCGACATTCAGACGACCTTTTTCAATGTCAGAGCCGCTTCCCTATTCATACACTAATACAGTTTCCCATTGATTTATTGGTAGTCACAATTACAATGCTGCTAAAAAACATTGTTAACACAAAAATATACATGGAATGGTCGACATCATTTAAACTATTTTCTCTCTCCCATAGAAAAAAATACATAAATTGTCTAGTCTAGTCTACTCAACAGACCATAAAACTCCCAATACCGTACGTACAGGTAGTATAGTATGTAGTACTATATTATAACATCTTGGCAATAGAATAGGAATGCCTATAAGTATGCACTATACGCACATCAAAAAGAGGGAGAGAGAGCGCCGAGCGTATTTACGTCATCATCGCTCAGAACCCTGACCATATCCAACGGAAAAGAGAGTGAACACGTACACTTACTATGTATGTATGTATAACCTTTGCGATACATAATCCTTTCATAGTCTTTATTGAGTCTCGTTATGGTATAACGCTCTCGTCTCTACCTTCTACCTCTACATATTTCTCTATTTATGATTTATCTGCATGCCACACAATCATTATTGTACATTTTTTGAAGCGTCACTCAACTCAGCTCAAGTCCTTTTTTATGCTCTATTTCGTAATTCCTCGAAAAAATAGGTAATTTTAACTAGAAGGTGGAATAATGAATCATTTAATGTCTGATAAAAACAAAACAGCTTTGCTAGTGCTATTACAATTCGATGAGAATTTATAAAGGCTATGATAAAATCATGTGAAGAAGCAGAGAGCTGTTTTTTGTTGTTGCTGCTGCTGGAGTGGATTGGGTTTAATTGTCCACGTCCAGACCAGACATAGACGAGCTCAGGGCTCGGGTAGAGAGTTGTTTTCGTCCCGAATATTTTTTTTCCCATGATTTGCTCTAGACGATTCCAGCCAGGACGGAGTGTTTCTTTTGTCCTTCATTCAACATTGAGATGCCTTGCTCGTATATCCAGGACTTCTCCTTTCGTCTGCTGGTCTGGTCGATCGAACGGGTAGGTACGAATGGAATGGCGTGGTGGTGTTTTCCCTCTTTTTAGGATTAAAGCCCTGCCTGGCATCCCCCGAATCCTATACTACGGCTATAGAAGGATTCACCAAATCCAACTTCCAACCACTTTTCCAACTTCCACAGAACAATCCAGACTTCGTTAGGTTACATTATAATAGCAATGCCTATAGCTTTACTTTCTACATTTTAGGCCCAAAAATATTGAATTAAATCCAGGGAAGGAAGCCACATAACTATCCTTATCGCTCTTGTAGGAGCCAAAAAAATGAAAAATCATGCACTGCTGACTTTCATTCATTGATGATGACAGAAATACATTATCATAAATTAGTTTGCATTTGCAGAGTACACAAGTAATCCATTGATTCTCTGGAGAAATTCAACCCAACATATTTTTTTGCGGTAGACGCGCACTCCAAAGATGGATGAAGCCCCCATGAAAAATGTCCAGAGTACAATAGGGACCATATCACCATTCTCATTAGAATTCGAGGAATAGTACATAACAATGAATTAGAACGAGTGCGTGAGTTATTCCTATTCCCGTTGGAATTCCATTTTTTAGCAAATTTCGTTATTCTAATGTATGGTAAGTATAATGACTGATTTATTATTAGTATCCGCCCGTCACGTCACGTCAAGTCAGACCAAGCTCAAGCTAAAGCAGGACAGACAGAGACATGACTATGACTTCGCCTGAAAAAAGTCTTTCGTTTCACCTTGAATATTAGAACAAAGTCAATTGGATGAATACATATGATGCTAATGATTTTAGGCTCTGAATGTGAATGTACTCTCATTACTGTAGTACACATACCTACGTTACTCACACCGTTTTTTAGTTTGGCCAATGCTCAAGTTACAGAGATACACGACATACATGATGATGAATATGAATGTAATTATACATGCATTATTATTATCTCGGGAATGATGGCATAATCCCATGTCGTTCTCCCGGACCACTAGGATTATAGATGCCGTGATGAAATAGTGAAGATGAAACCTATGAAACGAACTGGAAATTTGGAATGTTGGAGTGAGATTAGAGAAAAAATGATGCATTGTCTGCTCAAGTGAAATATGGTCGTAGGTCTTGGTTCTTCCATTGATTTTAATTGGATTAAAAATAGGAAAGCTGAAGAAGTGAAGTTGCGTGGGCGTCTCAGTCAGTGGAAAAGCAGACCAGACCAGACCAGGACCAAGACTAGAAGAACCACGCTTTTAATGTATAATGGATGAGATTATAATGTCATCTATCATTTTAGAAAGGTGAAACAGCCACAGCTCGTACTCCTCTCGGCTCAATAATACGCTGCTGAAAAAGGAGAAGACGAGTGGAGATACGAAAAAAATAACAGTAACAGTACTGAAGTATTTTCCATGACTGACTGGAGAAAACTTGGCATCTCAATTCAATACTGGACTAGGACTGACTGGAAGACTAATGAGATGCAGTTTATCCAAATATCGCACTGAAGATTGTAGCATGACAGGAGATAAAACGCTGGGAAGACTGGCTAAATATGAAACGAATGAATGTAAAAACTGGAAAAAAATTAATAGGCTTTGTAAGAAATAAAACAATCACGTAACAAATCGAAACGTATCATTCGGCTATGGCTACGACTACATAATATGTAAGTATGAGACAAGGCGCAAGGGAAAACTGGATGCGCAGAGGTTTTTGGGTATAGATATATGTAATCCTATTACAACATTTGGCTTGCAAGAGAGTAGGCAGACGTGACAAGGTTCTGAACATTTTCAATGAATTTTAAAATACTTGGACTTGGATAGTCTGGATTAGATTATGCTAATGTAGTGGCTGCCACGATGAAGTCACAAGACGGTTTTACTACTACGACTCTAATCAAAACTGGTCTCTCTCGTCCACCTATTTTCAATCTCAAGGATGACAACATGCAAAAAAGCCAGTCTGACCTAGTGATTGACCCGCAGAAGATGGAAGAAACTTTATAGAACAAACTATTTATTTATTTCCCTGTTATCTCCACCCATATTTATCTCACGAGAGGCAAGTTCGCTGGTTTTTTTCTGTTCTTGGAGCAGGAAAAAGGAGTCGGTCGGTGAGGACGGTAGTAATGTGCAGATTTTATTTTATTTACGTTTTCCTCAACCGGACCACAACTGATTGCGCAAAAACAGAAAAGAAGCAAAGAGCGTCTGGGAGATCTGTGGCTGTGGGTCATGGGGAATGGAGAGACGAAGAAGATGCGCAATTATACTCAGACTGCATAATAACTCAAATTTAAATTAAAACTGTATTTTGGACTTGGGTTTCACAGAATGCCCTAAATAACAGATAATGAGATAATTATATGATATGTAATTTAGCTCAATTTTTTTGCTTCCCACTTTTTAGCAGAAAAAAAATTATTTTTACACTTCTTCAAAAACTGTTTGATGTTGATTGCAGTTAGATTATTAAAATAGATAATAATACTGAAGCCCTTGTGACAACCCAACTTATTATGATCATCTTGCCATTATCATATAGTGTTTTATCAAGGATGAGCCAACAAACAGAGAAGCCGATTTGAATGACATGATTATAAAATAACTCTCTTCTATTTCGACAGGCTTATTATGTGTGTTCGCCACAGTTCGCTTGTCCATGCAGTAGTTGACTGATGTTATGTTGAAACTGCATGGTGACATGACATGAACACAAATACACTTCTTCGACTTGAATCCCTAATTGATTCCATCCCGAGCTTCATTCAACACAATTATTACCACTTTTTTTTTAGCAATGTGCCCACCTAAATATAAAAGGTGACCTTGAAGTGTAATTCTTTCCCTGGAAAATATCTATTTCATCTCTTTTATCCAGAGAGCTTTTCCTTCTGCTTCACTGTTTCCTATTATGAGCAAGCAAGCAAGCAAGCACGTGGATAATACACACGCCTCCTTTTCTCATCATACACCGAACTATCTACGGTTCCCCCGGTCCTGACTATTATTCCAATTTTCAGCAAAAACCTTTCGCTTCCAAATTCTAAATTACACTCAGTAAAATCCACTTCTGCCTGGAAGCATCCATATGTTTAAAAACTCCAGCTTTTAGTTTTTGCCAATTTAATATCAAAGCAGCTCAAAATTTGGTTTCACAGGAAAACATCTTTTGTTAAAACTTCAAAGCGAGCGCGTCACGGAACAGCTTCGTTCATCATGTATCATAATTGTATCCATAAATCATTCCTTCCACAAATTCCCCGTCATGTTCATACAGTAAGTAAGTATACCTACTTGAAAACTGTGTAGCATTTAAAAAACTTTTCTTTATCCCATTCATCCCAAGAACATTTTTTTTATCTGAAGAAGGTCAACAAAATATAAAACTAATTTCTTCTCTTACGAACATACATATCCCACTAATCAGATTCGCATTCATTTCATTTCATTTGCAATGGTCACTCTGGCCAACAGACAGAGACACCATGCTGCATTATCATCATCGTCATCATAATCAAAATCCATCCGACGTGCTGCTGCTGCTGCTGGTGTATATTTATTGCATGAGTGTCCATCATTCATTTATTTACTCAAGTATGCAGATTATTCCTAGTAGCAAGTAAGTATACTGTAGCTTGCATATTATTTTTTTGTCTGTGCACCATGCATCACATCAACATAATCATAATCACAATCACAACCAAGCCAACCAATTGCGATAATATATTCTTATTTACTGGCTCAGTTCAATGCAAAAAAATTACTTATTACTTTTTACTTTGTACTTGATATGAATCGTAATCATGATGTATCAATCATCCACGCATCTATCTATTTTCCATTCATTCGCCAGTGGAAAATTACTCGGGTGCACCATCACCATTTTTTTGCATCCCAACAAAAAACCCCTCTACCAAAAAAAAACATTCAATACAAAACAATGTCATAGTTACCTATAGATTTTTAATGGGCAACTTATTATTATGTATGTACAACTGCTAATGACGCGATGAGATATCACATTTTTACAGAGCTTAGCTTTATAGGATGACATGGTGATTGGTGATGGCGTCTGGTATGGTCTGCTGGGAGCTTGAGCTGAGCTGACATCGTCGCCAGAAGATGGACTACGTGTCTAATGACATTTCGTGGAAAAGTCAGTTTAGTTCGTTGACTTGACTTATTGTTTTGCCAAAAAAAGCTAAAAAAAATGCAAGTGGGTTCCGACCTCGTGTCCTGCTTTCCCTTTCATTTCTCTAGGTAAGTACTACATACTTGTACATACGTAGTAGTGCGGAGCAGGCACGCACCGCTGCTGCTGTAACGTCTACCTGTACTGTAATGTAATCAACTGAAAGGATCTCTCCATCTCATGTTCTTACAAAGTACACAGCCAGCCAGTCAACTCATCCATCATCCATTTTTACAAGGGAACGCATTATATCGCCATCATCATCAGGGAGCACGTAATAATAAGCAAGTACTACTACTCCCTCCGTCCGTAGGTACACTTCTATTCATACGTAACTTTCAAGTGAATTCTGTTGTTTACCTATTTTTTCAAATTACTATTTTTTGCAAGGAAAAGGAAAGAGTCGCGACGAAACAGCCTTCAATCCATTTATCGTTTAAAATTTTTTTTGTCGTGCTCCGACTCAGTCAGTCAAAAGAAAACAATAAGTCCTTTTGTATGTACTTGTGTTCAATTTCTCGTTGGCCAATCCAATCGAGTCTGCAAAGCGCGCGGTGCTGAATGTCTTATGATGAATTTAAGGACGCTATATTAGACAAAACCTTGTTCGCCAAAATGAAATATGAATACATACATACACAAGCTTCGCTTTTTTTACAAGGCTTCGCATTTCATTTCATCTCAATGAGTTCCACTTAACTTCATTTCCATTCACAAACTTTTTTTCCTCATTCGTTTCAGCGGAAGAAATAATACATAATATATGTGGATTGGACAGGAGAATTTTTTTCTTGCTAAAGGGACTTCTGCAAAAAAAAGTGGTTCAATGGAGTTTCAATAGTTTTTGTTCCAAACTTTTAGCTTGAATTGAAAAGACTACCAAAGCAAAGTATTGGAAATGGCTGCTTGCTGAGCTGAGATGAATTCAACTGTTTCACGGCTTCATCATTTATGTGTATATTTTTGAGTTCTAAAAGAAGATGTTGCGAAATAATATTTTTTTCCTTTACTTCCTTCCTTTGAATTCATATATAATTTTTTTGACACTTCCATTCGATATGCCATTCAAAAAAATATTCATGAATTTTTTCGGCCCAGCAAGAGGAAGAAGTTGAAATGAGCTGAAAACGGGAAGCGGAGAAAGAGAGCTCTTGTGAAAATGCCACCATAATATATCATCATTTTAAAATATGCTGTTGACTTCTTCTTAGCTTCTCGATACGCATGATAAATAGCGTCGAGACTAGAGACAGAAAAAAAATTTTCTTCGCAGTTCGCAGCTGTTTATAATAATCGTCTAATAATGATATGATTATGGTTTGAAGGAGCAGCTACTGTAGCTCTAGCGGTGTAAAATCTTTTAAAAATGATTCAGACTTCAAACCTCAAAAAAATAAACGTTTTAAAGTTTTTTTGCATTTATTTCTCTTTTCAAAAGAAAATTTGTAATTTTTGAATATTTCAACTAATAATAATAATTGCCACATTTTTTGAAAAAAATTGCGCACGTTCGTGCTCAACGACAAACAATAATAAAAAATTTTTCAAGTGACCAGATCAGTTAGAGAAAATAGAAGTTTTGTACGTATTGTACTGCATCCACAGGCCAGGCCAAGGGGAGAGGAACAGTAACAATGTATTTTGTGATGCAGCGAAGCAAAAGCAAAGTCAAACCACAAAATGACTAACGATCCGTTGATAAGCTTCAATATCCTCCTTAACAATATCGAGATAATAATGCGTACAGCGTTCATTCACTCGCGAGCACGAATGTGTAGTATTTTATAGGAATAATAGAGAACCGTGCCATGCCATGCCACGACGAAGCAGGCAGACAACCACGATAGACGACGACAGACAAGCGAAAGAAGACAACAATGAACAAAATATAATAACAATGCAATATTATTTATTACGATGTGATGGGGATAGTATGATGATGATGATGACGTTGAAGGTACTTCTTTTGCATTTGGTCGACCATCCAAGCAAACAAACACGGATGTGTACTAGATAATTTTTTTTCGAGAATTTCGACTCGTCGAAGAAAGAGTACATACGCACTTTTGCGAAAGTACTGAAAACGATGCGATACGATACAGAAAACTGGCTTAGTAGATAGTAAAAGGAATTTTTTTAAAAAAATGGATGAAGAATGTACAGCAATAAATATGATGATGTTCATTGCCTCCTGATCGCATTTGAAAAATGTCAAAAACGAACTTGTGCCCGGAGGTAATAAAAAAAGATTGTGAGGAGGACGACGACGATGATAATGATAATGATAAAAGACGACCGTACACTAGAGGTCATTGCGTCGTTTGCTCTAAATTATTACTATTTTTCATGATAATAGCTTTCCCCAAACAATACAAAGTACATGATATTAGTTAGATGATGCAGAATCCACTATGTATCCACTTGCTTTGCACTTTCAGCGGTCACTCAACCATCATACAAGTCCAGCCAGAACATAGTGCCAAAGTAGGTACATTCTATAGAGGGCTTTGTGTGGACTCCTCAATTTTCAATTTACATTTTGAAAAAGTATAAAAGCGAAGAAATGGAATTGGCAAGTAAAACTACTCATCATTATCATCATTCAAATCGAGAATTGGTCACTGGAAAAAAAAGAAAGAATGGGATTTTTCGCAATGTGTCTTATTCTAATATTTTTTCATACATTTGCCCACATCATCACAGACAAGACGAGACCACAATAGAGGATGTATGCATGACACTCACTATCAAACACGATGATAATAATTTCTTTTTTACGCTTAAAATCCTCCCTGAAAAAAATCAGCGGCACGTAAACAGGCAGACACTAAAATTACGATCAATTTTTATGACTTCATATTTATTATTTTGTACTCTTGTGGCCACCATTATTATTACCCGGTCTGCGAAGGCAAAGCCAAGACTTGAAAAAAAATTAATGTAATGATGATGGTAATAATGGAACACAATAATAATCATCATTATCATCATCATCGTGATCATGGTCTCGTTTCTCGAATTCAAGTAGAGTCCGAGTCATGGTTTAAATATGCGGAGGAAGGGTAAGTAAGTAAGAGCCAAGTTCTTTTGGGGCTGCCCTTTTCCTACAAGGCATGATCATCATGAGATGAGGAGGTTTTCTCCGCATACACCATTTTTCTCTTTCTTGAATGGGGAAAAACGTGCAAAAAATAATGCCGGCTTTTGAGAAAATTATAATGTGCGATATGATATCAAGCCAAGTTGAGAGAGGGAGAAAAAGTATTTGGAGACTGACTTGAGCTGAGCTTCAGCTACACAGGCGGTTAGGTATATGTAATCAGGTACGTACCTAAAAGGAAAGACGTGTGAAATGTAGGCAGGCTCGAGAAATGCCAGAATTTTTTTAAAAGATTTTTTTTTCTTCTCCTTCTTGGGCTTTCAATGAAAAATGATTACGTGTATTCGAGTAAGACTATAATATTTTAGAGTTTGTAGCTATTTTTCTGAAGTGTTTTGGATTCAAATTGAGAGCAGTGACACAACAAGATCACAAAATAGATTATTCCTGGAGCTCCCCACCAGTGATTTTTCATTCATATTCCACTCTTTTAAAAAAGGAGTTCGTGCAAGCAAGCTTTTGTCAAAAAAATATACATTATGCAAAATAATATTATCGAAGTTATGCTCTACTCGACGAGATTTCGTTGTTTGGGAGCATTACAATTGAAAAAGTGGAAGCTCGAGGAAAAAAAATAAATTCTACCGAGATGCTACAGCTCACAGGAAATCGCATTACCATTTTGTCCTCTTCAAAGAAATAAAATCACATTATTTTTTCTCCCAGTTTGACTATAAAGGAATTCAAAACTTGAAAAAAAACAGAGCAGGGCAGATCAGAGTAGAAATATGTATTCTTGACCTGGTGATAAAAATGGGAGTGCAAAACGAATGGAATGATGACTACACTATAGTAGGCAGATCTAAGCAGACTTGCTGACTCTCTACATTTCAGAGTAAAAGGGAGAGAGGAGAAAATTCAGCAATATTTCACCCCACAATAGTCATATTCATGATGGCTGCTCATGTAAATGAGCCAGAAATAGTGAGATAGGAATTCTCAAAGATAAATCTGACTCATTTCATGTTGAATAGAATTGTATTGAATTGAATATAAAATTTTCGAGACAAGAATACTGAAGAAGATAAGAAAGACCATGATTTTTGGGAGAAAGAATCAAACACGAAATGTGAAAAGTGTATTGAATATGTAATGATAGTGATAAGAATAAGAAGAGCCAAACCTCGTTGACTCGTTGGATAGGTGTCAATAGGTGCAGCAGGAATCATTTAAAAAAGAATAAATGTATGTATATTTTGCTTATTTTCCAATCTTCATGAACCAAGTGACATGTATGACATTTTCCTGATAAAAGTACTAAAATGCAGTGATTTCGATAAATATGAAGGGTGAGGGGAGAAATCAATAAAGTTCAGAGCCAACCTCTCTTCTCGCCTCTTTTGATCATCGGAATGCATACAAAAGTACATACATGCATACATGCATACGCGTAAACAAGTCTTTTGAGACTCTCGATTCAGCAGCAGCCGATAGAGCACTACTCTTTGGCTTTGCTTTTGCTGTACTAAATACAATATGTAATTGTTTTTCTTCGCTCCTCGAAAAACAAGATGATGATGAACGGACAACACATATATAGATCTGAAATGAGGTTATCCGGACCGCCATCGCTATAAAAACTAAACCGTCGCGTCGTCGTCGACTTCTCTTGTTTTGGCTTCTAGCTTATCGGACGAACAATATAGATTCTTAATATGAAGTAAATAGTAGAGCAATATTACGCTTATGAGAAAATATACTTTCCTTGAGGTTGGCTGGCTTCATCTCTCCTATCTGAGCCGAGCTATAAATTTTTTAGGAGATCGAATATCAAACACACGGCTTATTAAGTAGGTATTGCATTTGGGATGAAAAATAAAATAAAAATTTCTGCATCTGTTCTGTTGTCGCTCGCTGGTGCTCTTGTCATGTCGCCAGATTTTTTTGTCTTTCTGGTTTATCATCATGGCATGATGTTGAGTTGAATTGGAATTGAAATGGATGGGGTGATCCTGATTCTATGCTGCCATGCCATAATATATAAATGTGATGTTGAGGCTGATTGTTTTCCGAGATAACGTCAATTTTCAAAAAAATTGCTGGGGAAAATACGGAGAAAATGTGTAAGCATGGGATCTAAATGCCTTGACTACTGCTCTACAATGTAGTTGATTACCATTCACAAAAGGAAAATTTTTAAAAAGTTGCTCTATTCACTCACTCTCAGATCAATCTACTTTCCTATTCATGAATTCGTCCATCCCTTCCTTCTTATGCAAAAATTTCTGCTTCGAAAACGAACCTGAATTGGGAGCTCATTATATCGAATCAAAAATGTATTTATCGAAGCACCTAAAAAGACGACATGGCTCTCACCCGGCGCGACACTGTCTTGTCCCGCACAAGCCAAAGCAAAGCCACAGAAACTATTTTGCTTCCACGCAACGCAAAATGATATTACAACAACGGCCATTTCCTATTCCTGTCGCTGCTATAGTGTAAGTACATACTTCGCCATTGGTTTTTGTTTTGTAGTACAAAGGACTACTATATCCTGCCGGATATGGTACTAATATGTACGTTTTTCAGAGTTCGCCATAGATTAGCCACACTATAAATATAGCGAGTCAGTGGCAGGCAGGCAAAAGTAGACTTGGCTCCAAGCGCCGTCGTGTTCCGCCGACCTCCATTATATAAAAATCTACGCGCCAAAGAGACGCCTCGCACTAGAACATGAATATAGTACTAGATATGTATTACAAAAGCGAGCAATCCATGATGATAATAAATAAGTATAGCACTGCAGTAATAAGCTGGCCTGAAATTATATCATGAAATGAAAATGTATTCAGTTCTCCGGAGCCTGTGTCGTCATCAGGAACCTATAGCTATCCCTAAGGAGAAAGCAATGACCACTTTCATCAGTTTCGGATTTTTTTACCGATTTCCATGGCCATATCACATATCACACCGTGTAAAATGCGATTCAATAAGGAGGAATAGAGGAGGTTTGCTTATGTGGGGAATGGAGTAGTAAATAATTTGACTTGACTTGTAACTTGTGACCATTTAAAAAAATGAATGCAATGTTTACCATTTCTTTCCCATTAATCATTGCACTATATATGCATGCAAATGTGCCTTGTTCTTCAACAGAATAATCTTGTTTTCTTTTCATATGCTGATGATGCTGATGATGATCAGTATGATCACTGATGATGATACGAACGCATTTTCTACTTTCGTAAGGGCAGACAGAGACAAAGCACAAAAGTTGTGTTGTGGCTCCACCAGAATTATTGAAAAACAAGGCGAACTCGATT
>JAHZNI010001649.1:0-14067 GCA_027744415.1 Seira ritae | reverse complement strand
AATCAAGAAAGGCTTACATACAATTACAATTGACCAAATTTATGGACTTTCTAATCAATCAGTTCCACTGTTTAAACTCTTAACTCTGTCTTTGGCATTGTCGAATTTAGTCCCTTTAATCAATTCTGATTCTCACGAAGTTGCCGCATGTAGGTTTTTAGTTTTGCACATGGTGTCAATGATTGTACGTTTGCTCTTTAAGATAGGTAGGTATGCAGTGGAAATAGGAAATTGATTTGGAATTCTCATTTCCTCATTGTTACGATTACGATGCGTTTCAAATTATTTCGTATTCCGAGTTCACCCAATTCTGAAAGACGCCTTAGTTAGAACATTTTACAGATATAGCACAGCCAAGCTTATAAGTTTTTAATAACTGATTGTTTAAATTCGTGTGCCACAGAAGAAAATGTGTATGCATGCTTATTGCCTGTGCTAGGGGGAATCTAATTAACGTATTATGCATGCGCCTAATTAGTTCATCTTTTTATCTGGCAAATGCATCACAATAATATGATTTCTCACCAACACCACCTGTATCTTCGTTATGATTATTATTATAATCATCATCACTAAATCACCATCTGTCACCGTTCCTTAATTTCGTTCTTCTGTCCTACACCTGTTACACCTTCGCTTTGCTGTTTGTATGGCATGGTTGTTTCGACTTCGACTGCTGCGGTGTCGTTGTCGACGACATCTCTTCATCCTTCATCTCCATCGTTCGTCTTATCCGTCCAATAAAAAAATTTAGGTGAACATGCAGCCTACCTCTCCCCTACCTTAAAACCACTCTCTTTAAAATGCATTTAAATCATTTCGAATCTTTTTTCCTCATATCTATGCCAAAAAGATAAAATAACTAGCACGATAGGATTCATCCTCCACCGTCTGTGATTTTTTTTTTTACAAAAATTAGAAGACAAATTTAACGTCCTTCGTTCTTCATTTCACATTTCATTCAAAGATTCGATTCATGTGGAGAGATAAGTGTCATGCTGGTCCATTATCCTAAACAAAATTCTAAATGGGTGAAAGAGAATACCTTTTTGAGACTTTTTTTCGCGAATTACACGGTGGTTTCACCACTGTTATCATTAACTTCATTGTCAAACCAAAACCAATGTTGTATACTTTTGTAGATACATAGAGGCAAGTTGTGAATGGGTTGTAGGTAGTAGTGCCAATCATATTTACACCTAATCAAAGATGATGCTGGTGATGATGATGTACGTGTCGTACGTGTCATCATCGTAAAGCCGAAACAATGTTGCGAAGACTTTCTTTTGAAATTCACTGAAGATGAAGGTAGGATGAGTCATGCGCGAAAAATAGTGTCCTTTGCACATAAATTCTAGAACAAACTTAGCGATTAAAATTTTTTGGTTTCTGTATACAGATAGCATGCAATTTGGAAATCGACGCATTCTGCAAATCGAACTTCGAATTAGCTAAATTGACTTCAACACAATAGAATATGATATGGTTGATTGATATGATGGTATGTGGACTCAGTTCGTATGCTGCCTTTTTATGATATTTTAGTTGAGTAATTTTTAGACTGAAATGACATAAATGCATTCACCTTCATTTGTTTACCCGGGTACAGCAGGGCACGGGTAATTTTTAAATTCGTACCTAATACATATGTAACTTTTCATGATTGTCTGCTCAAAGTTAAAATAAAAAGATCAGCTCGAGCTTTTCAGATTAATGCAACATTGAATTGAGCAAAATACTGCACACATATTATGATCATTTGAAGCATTTATTTGTATTAACTATTGCATGACTGTACCATTGGAATCGTTAAATATTACCTAAAGTTTTAGAACTAACATCGGTCATTGTATCATCGTTTTCTTTTTTATGACACAGAAACATTTGCATTTACAAAAACATGCCAATTGTACTTACTGATTAACGTATTACTCAATGTACGATTTCATTTTTAAAAACCTCAACATCCACAACTAGTAAGATGAATAATTTCACCCAAACGTATATTGCAAAGCAATTAATAATTCCTTTTAAATGGATAAAGTAAAAGTTTGCATTCAACAACTAAATGGAATGTTCAGTCTACGAAAAGGCCTTCCTATTTAGTTACTGTAGAGAAAGCTTTGGTGGCGCCCCACGAACGTTTCTGGTTAAAGAGCCAACTTTCGAATGTACCCACAAAGGAGTACAGGCCCCATTATGCTTCTGTAAACTTGAGTGTCAAGATTTAGATTGTCAGCGGGATTCTTACACAAATGCTACAGAATACGCATACCTACCAGTGGGTAGATGGGACCCCGTCGCCGGAGGAACCGAAATGCCAAACTACTCGGATGGTTTCAAGTTGTTGACAAAACCAAGCATTCGATATCATACCCTCATGACCAACTCAATTTTATTTTACGTCCAAATACTCATGAACTTCTTGAATGTTTGAGCTGAATCATGAATGCATTTTAATCGATCATGTTCCTGATAGAGTTCATTGCTAAAATGAGAGACACGTATTTTTACACGTACATTTATTAGGCAGTGGTAGTATGCAGTAGTATAAATTAAAAAGAGTAAAAAATGTCGTTAAAAATTACTTTCCAAAAAACTTTACAATAATATGAGTCATCGTGGATTTATGTATGTCGCATCTTACGTTTGTTTGGAAATAAGTCTAGGCAAAAGCCTGACAAAAACACCATGCAAATTTGCGTGGCTCGTGACAGTGTCTATCTCCAAAAACATCCATTTTGGAGTTTAATATGCTTTCATGAAGAAATGGAAATATTAATCGTGATATGTCCACGTATGTCGAAAGACCACTTATGCAAAAAACATATTATTATGATATTATGATCATTTATAAGTACTCATATCTATGAAACCAGTTCATCATAAAAATGAATTGTATTTACCCATCAATCACTGTGCATTAATATGGCATTTCACTATGGTCAATCGCTCCAAAACAAGAGGCAGCTGCGGTTTCCCTCGACTATTTTGTATCTTTCATTATTATTACGTCAATCTCTTTTCTTATCAAACGTGTGATATAGAACTATTTAAATAACACTGCTCTTGATTTATGCGAATTTATAATGATCCCTGTGTTAGCCGACTATTATTTTGCACGTGGTTTGTTGGTAAAAAGATTAATTGAAACTTCGAAAGGATTTCTCATACAGAGTAATACAAATAAAAGAGTACTGCAGTGGCAGTGAAATCGATTTCAAAATGACTTGGGAAATATTTTTGCTAGCAATTAGTGTTTTAATATTATGGATACTCCTGGACAACTTCTTTCCATCCAAGAAACATCCACCAGGTAGAAAAGCGCGTTCCTTTCATTTGAATGTTACTTGAAATCCCAAAACCAAAAATTACCTATGCATTTTCAATTTTCATATGGTTGCGCATTCTCACGCACATTCAATATTTTATCATTATGCAATTTAATCACCAGGCCCTGCACGACTTCCAATTCTTGGAAGCGCTCTCACACTTCTACAACATCGTCATAAGCCTCCATTCATTATATTTAGGGATCTTAACCGGAAATATGGTCCAGTTGCATACCTTAAAATGGGATCGGAACCAACTGGTAAGTCAAGGCATAAGGTGGAAATATGTAGTCCTTATTTCATGAGCAAGAATAATGTTCGACTTTCGAATTGTACTTAATCTCAGTTCTCATTGATGACTTTGATACGGCCAAGACTTTGCTGAACAGCGAAACTTGGATTGACCGACCGTTTAATTCTTTTATGGCCGAGCGATCCTACGGGAAACCTTTAGGTAACTTTCAGAACTATCGGAACTAAGAAATCCATTTTCAACATCTCGTTTTACGCTTGTCATTGAATCACATGCTTGCAAACGCGTGTTTCCACTTTACAGGGATTATTTTTGTTGGTGGAGATGGCTGGCGAGAAATGCGTCGTTTTTCAATGAGAACGCTTAAAGACTTCGGATTTGGAAAGCAAACAGACATGCAGCAAATTCTGGAAGAGGAAATACAGAATTTGTTGGAGAAATTGGAAAAAGTGTCGACTGAAACAGAACCTCTTTTGAAAGTAAAACATTTGTTCACCATGCCTGTTTTGAATCTGTTGTGGAATATGATTTCAAGCGTGAGGAGCCCAGAGGATGACGAGAAGTTGCAAAAATTAGTCATTTTGGTCGATAATTTGACCAAAGCGACGCCAATCGGAGGTAGCATTTTGGACGTGTTCCCATCTCTTCGTCACGTTTTTCCGGATATGACTGGGGCAACTTTCATTCGACAATGCATTGCAGGATTACAGGAGTATTTCCAGGCAAGAATTCAAAGGAAATTGAAATACCGTTAGTTCAGAATGGGTTCGTAAAATATTTTAACTAATTTTTAGGAAATTTTGGATACAAGGAGAAAGGAAGGAGTGGACAAAGACGAAAATCGTGACTTTATAGACGCTTTTGTAAAAGAAATTGAAAGACACGAAAAGCTAAAGTCGAGTCCTAACCATTACACTGGTAACCCTAAGATAGTCGATAGCTTATGTGACAATTAATTATCAATCAGGTATGCAGTGAACAAATTCTGAACATTCTATTTATTTAGATGAGCAATTCATTACAACTATCATGGATCTATTCGAGGCTGGTTCAGAAACGTCAAGAAATACTCTTGAGTTTGCTTTCTACTACGCAATGAAGAACCCTCGAGTTCAACGGAAAGTGCAGGACGAGATCGATCACGTAGTTGGTCGAAATCGCTTACCCACCATTGCTGACAGAGCAAAGTAACTAAACTTTCCGTCTTTTAAAGAAATTCATAGTACCTGCTTGAGTACATCATACCGACGACGGACTTACTCAACTACCTATTGTTATATATACCTAGCTATAAAGACTCGGCGTCGGCTTAAGCACATACAACCATGTGTAAGTGTTGAACGTGCTTAGCCGACGCCGAGTCTTTATAGTTAGGTATATGGACTGTATGCGGTTTGTCGTATTTTATAAAGAATGCCATACACTGAAGCAACATTAATCGAAGTTCAGCGAATGGCTAATGTTCTCCCGATGACAGTCCGGAGTCCAGTCGAGAACTGCAACATAAACGGTTATTTTATTGAAAAGGTAATTATTTGCCATATTTTACGCATCAATTTTAAAGAAATTCACGAGTCCTGGATGTAATTGATGGTCTTTTGTCTCACGATTCAGGACACCGTTGGCATCGTTAATATATACAGCATTCACATGGATAAGACGTTCTGGGGCGACCCTTTTGTATTCCGACCTGAAAGATTTCTTAACGAAAGCAATCAAATCAACATGTCTGTTGCCACTAGGGTTATTCCATTTGGAGCAGGTAAGAATAAACATTGTTCTATGTCTTCATATTCTACATGACTATTTTATTGCTCAATCTTTTCATTTATTTTTCTCTTTCAAATTAGGAAAACGAGGTAAGTATTATTTCATTTCCATAATTGAACTTAGATTTCCATCTTATCGATAAGTTGCAGACATATATTTTCATTTCAATCCTATGCGTCTTTATGCTTTATGTTCATTTAGTGTGCATTGGCGAGCAAATGGCAAGAACCACGCTGTTTTCATATTTCACTGCTTTGCTCCAAAGTTACAACTTTGAGGATGTCGATTCCAACTACAAAGTAAAGGAGAGGTATGCAAGCGAGGAAGAGCAGGAGTTTGAATTGTTTGATAAAGTAGCTCATGTTGGATTCACGCTGACACCTAATCCGTATGAAGTTAAGCTAGTGAAACGACTGTAAAAATACTGTTTTCAGATAAGACATATTTTATCAATTTTACCGAAATGTGAAGTTCATTAATAGCAGATGCACACAATGTTTATTTATTATAAAAAAAGTTTTTTCATGTATTGCACGAATAAAAACATGAATGTTTGTCTGTATGCCTTTTTATTTATCGAATTGACAGATTAGAGCATCATTCAGAAGTCATTTAGAGGCAAATGTCATGGCTTAATGAAGCAAATAATGTTATTCACGTTCATTAAAGTTAATACACGTCTGTTATGATTTTCTTGGTTCTAACCTGACTCACAGTCAGGAGCATAGCAGAATATCAACACGATTCATGTGCCACGTACTACGTGTAGTAAACACTGGACCACGAAAGAGATTCAAGACCTCAACCTAGACCAATTAAAAAATTCTACAAAACGCTTTTGTCTGTTTTAGTCTTTACTTTGACTCTTCTGGTTACTCATTAAGTCAGAATAAATCACAAAATCTTGGGGTACAATACAAAGAATTACAACAATGATTGCTGAATTTATTCTGCTCCTAACAGCCACGCTTTTCTTGTGGTTTGTCTACGACAACTACTTCCCTGCCAAGAAGTATCCCCCAGGTAGGAAAAACTAAATAAAATCAAATTAAAACTAAGCTGCTGGACTAAAATTTCGGATTGGGGCATTATAGGACCACCTCGACTTCCCTTACTTGGAAATGCGCTGCAGTTATTCTGGAATCGCTCCGTTAGAAGACCACCTTTTGTTCGTTTTCAAGAATTGTCTGAAAAATATGGTCCACTGTGCTACATTAGGGTTGGACTTCGAGAAGTGGGTATGTTTCAATAATGAGCATCGCATGATGCACTCACTTTTATATTATATTATTAATTGATATTGTGAAAGCAGTACTTTCTTTTTGATCAAGTATAAAGAAACCTTATGTTACCATTCATTAATATAGTCCTTATCGATGACTTTGATATTGCGAAGCACATTTTAAACCACGAAGTTTGGGTCGACAGGCCCTTCAATGCGCGTGTCGCGGAAAGATCGTTTGGAAAACCTTTGGGTATGTATGTAAAGCGAGTATGAATATTTGTGTGATATGAAACAGTTTCATATCTTCAGTCATTTCGGTTATAAACATAAAATGGTAATAACTTTGAAAGGTATCATCTTTGTAAGTGGAGATGGGTGGAAAGAAATGCGCCGGTTTTCAATGCGAACCTTGAAGGACTTCGGCTATGGAAAGCAAACAAGTATGCAAGCTGTTTTAGATGATGAAGTGAAATCGCTTTTAGCGAAAGTTGAACGCGTGTCAATAGATGCAGAAAAGAACGGATCAGATCCGATTTTAGAAATTAAGCATTTGTTTACGATGCCCGTGTTAAATATATTATGGAGCATGGTCTCCAACATAAGAACCAGCGAGGATGATGCTAAGCTCAAGAAGTTGATTGTTCTAGTAGACAATTTAGCAAAAGCAAATCCAATCGTGGGAAACATTTCTGCAGTTTTCCCTTTCATCCGACACATCTTCCCAAAATGGACGGGCCATGCGTTTGCTAAAAAGTGTCATAAGGAGCTGCAACAATATTTTCGGGTACGCAAATACATGAGCGATGGTCGAATCTATTGAAATAAAATTCTAATTCTTCTGAATTTTTATTCAAAGGATGTCTTAGAAAAACGGAGAAAAGAAGGATGCTACGCTGAAGATAAAAGAGATTTTATCGACATGTTCGTTCAGGAAATCGACAAGCACTCCAATTTAAAATCTAATCCGAACTACTATACTGGTAAAATACCTGCATATTTCTCTTTTTTTGTAATAAATCTAAAAAACTTTCGAATACCTGATTTAATTTTGCAACGCCGCAGATGAACAATTTATAACAACTATCACGGACTTGTTTGAGGCGGGATCAGAAACATCAAGCAACACAATGGAGTTCGCAATTTATTTTACCATGAAAAATGTTGCAGTTCAAAAGAGAGTCCAAGAAGAAATAGACAGAGTTGTGGGCCGTAACCGATTCCCATCAACCGCAGATCGGACAGAGTTACTAGTTTTACATATATGCACTCATTGGAAATGACTTAAGAATTATTCCATTTAGATTAATGATGGTATTTTTTTACACAGAATGCCATACACGGAAGCTACACTGCTTGAGGTACAACGGATGGCAAACGTACTACCCCTAACAATTCGATGTCCCACTGAAGATTTCAAGTTAAATGGTTTTGATATTTCGAAGGTACAATGCGAGCCTTTTAATATTCACTATTCGCTATTTCAAAAAATGACTATTAAAATCAATTTTAAAGACTTTTACAAGATTTCGATTTCATAAAACTCGTACAGGGAACATCAGCAGTGGTGAACATATACAGCATACATATGAACACCTCGTTCTGGGGTGACCCATTCAACTTTCGCCCAGAGAGATTTTTGAATGAGAATATGAAGATTCGTTCTGAAATTGCTAACCGAGTCATACCCTTTGGTGCAGGTATTAAGTAACAAAAAAGACATTATCGTTTTAGATCTCTTTACTTCTATCACAAAAGAAATATTATTATTTTCTCAAATATCAATACATCACAACCATACACAGTGGTACTAGAATCGAGTTCCTTAACAATTATTATTAATTAAATAGAATTTTTTACAAGCATACAGCTTATCAAACTGAATTGTATCAGATAACTAAAAATACTTGCGTGTATTATTAATATTTTACCTAACCTTTAAAACCTTTACATTATAATGTGCACAACCTATTGTCTTTTCAGGAAAACGCGTTTGTCTTGGAGAACAAATGGCTCGAACAACCATATTCACATACTTCACATCATTGCTACAAAATTATTCGTTTGAGGAAATTCAACCAAGTCTACCAAGCGAAGAGGGGTTCTTCATGGGTTATATAGAAGTCGGGTTTACTCTTTCCCCTAAATCATACACCGTTAGACTAATCAAAAGAAATTAATTTCCTTTGCCTACTTTTGATAGGTTTCTTTGAAACAAATTAAAATGTACACACTTTCTAAGCTAAAGTAAAATCACCATTTAAAACAATATATTCTGCAAACTGTTCGCCACCGGTGATAACATCGTTCGTGGCTATTACTTGATATGTCACTCCGTTAGCCTGCTCGATGGTGATCAGTTGCTGGCCATCAGCTTCATTAGAAATCGCTGACTGAACATGTTCCAACTTAACAAACTGCTGACCATTTTCTTCGAGTATTTCAGGTATAATTACGGCTGTCGTAGCAGAAGCTTGAGCTTCTAACATTTCACCCTTCTGAATATGCAATTCCTCAGTCTCGCTCAAAGAAGTAACTTTAATGATTTCTTTTGGTCTCTTGGCCTTATTAGCTGCATGTGTGAGTTCATGACGCCTAAGCTTACTGCTATTCGTAAAGCTCTTGCTGCATGTCAGGCAAGCGTAAGGTCTCTCCCCGGTGTGGCTTCGAATATGAATTTTTAATTGGCTTCCTCGGGTAAACGTCTTTGAACAATGTGGACAAGAAAATGGACGCTCCCCAGTGTGAGACCTCATGTGAAGTTTTAAGTGTGAAACATGAGATGCTCCGTGACCACAAACCGAACAATGATACCGGTATTTTTTCTGATGCTGAGTTTCTTTGTGAAACTTCAGGTTCACCGGAGATGCAAATTTTCTTTCACATTGATCACATTTAAACTCATCCAAATTCAACTCCTTGTGCTTAGTCTGATGGTACTTGAGATAGGCAGGTTGGCTAAAAGACTTTCCACAGACCTCACATTGATAAGGTCTTTCTCCAGTATGACTATTTCGATGATCTCGGAGGCGGTGATGGCGAAAGAATCCGCGTGAACAAAACTCGCATGTCAAAGGCGGAATTTCTGGATGTTTAACTTCAACATGAACCTCATACTTTCCTTTTGAGATGAAACCTTCATTGCAGGGTTCACACCTGAATGGCCTCTCCCCAGTGTGTTTTCTACGATGAATTTGGAGGTCTGAAAGATTTTTGAAAACAATTTTGCAAAATTCGCACTCGAACATTTTTCGTCCATCTAAGAAAGCCAAACATTAAGAATAATTAACGCGGTGTCATTGAAATGAAAACTACATACATGCAAGAGAACATCATATAGATTGTACCTACTCAATAATACCTACCTTCAATAATAACTTGTGAATCTTTTGACAGAGGAGGGTGTTCTTCTTTTTTGTGCTGAAACAGATCACGTAGACGTGAAAACTTGGTATGGCATTGTTGACATTGATACTTATTGCCTGCAAAAGCATTATCACCAGTATCATCAAGCATTTTAATTTAATAGCAAACACACATTACATATTTTGAACGGTTTATTCTTATTCATTGCCACTTAATTACCTTCATGAGTCTTTTTCATGTGTTCCTCTTTTTTCTTGAAATCAGTAAAAGTTTTTTCGCACTTGCTGCATTTAATCTTCATTGCTGTGTTTCCCATCTCATATTTGTTAGAAGCTTTACTTCTTTGACAGTCGTTTATGACGTTAGTTCCTAAAACTTCGCCATTTGACCCAATAATCCGAATAGCTTGAACTGGCCGCATTTCTCTCAAAATCTTTACTTTTTTCTGTGCTTTCGACGAACGTTTGATGTTCACATTAGATTTTTTCACTGAAGAATGAGATTTTTCACTCTCTTTCAAACAATCAAAGGTGGCTAAAGTATTCGACCCCTTTGAACTCGAGTCTCCAGGTTTGCTTGATTTATGCGTTTCAATGCTGACAATTCTGGGAACAATGATGGTCTCCCTGTCTTTCTCTGTTTTGAATTCATTAGGTTTTATGTCTTTCTTAGCATCTTGGTATTGGGAATGACATGAACCATAACCATTTATCTTCAACTCTGAATCGCTAATCAAATATCGCGGACGCTTCACAACCCTTCCAAACGAAGACCTATGCGACGTTAGCGTAGGATCCTTCTCCAGTGCCCGCTTTTCCATTTCTGTTTCACCACCAAGTTTCTCGTGATTCGGCTTCCTTCCTGGCTTTTTCCGCACCGAAGAAGTCCCTAATTTACTTTTGGTTTTAATATTACCAAAAGCATCTATAAATTTCAAAGTTTAGTTATTAAACTAGAAAACGTATTACTCCATTCCATCCGGAATAAATAATATTCTATGTATTTCCAAGATCTTACCTTTGCAGAGTTGGTGGTGCACAAACGCCACGGCATTATAGATTCCAGAACTTGACTTTCGTAAGGCATTTATATCACAGCATTCACCGTCAAATTTAGAAGTTAAGGCAATCTGTTCCTTCAGCTTCTTACTGGTTTCCAACAAATTCTGTTGTAACTTCTCGATCTGTTGCAAAATCGTTTTAATGTCGTTGACCAATGCTTCACAATTCTGACAAAGAGGTGTATGAAAATTCTGAAGGAGGGGTCTCGACTTTGGAGGAATGCTAATCTTGACCAAGTTGCAAAATTCAGAGAGGTTCATCCCATCTCCTCCTTTATCACTGCGATTAAGCCAATCCTTGATCTCATCAGAGGCGCACACAATGCAGCAAAGCTCTTCATTATTCATACCACATTGATTCTCATTAAGAGGATCGCTTTCTTCCAATATTTCATCTTGGTTTTGATTGAATCGTGGACATCCGTGATCCTCCTGCTCCCCTGTGGACGTTGAGTTCAGATCTACAGTTGAGATTAATCCCTCACATGAACTCATTGTTGTAAAACTTTATGAAAGGCTGCGGCTGACTTGCGGACAGACTGGGTCACAGTGAACTTGACATCGTCATTTTACTTTTTAAAATCCCTTCAAAAAGTCTAGTTTTCTTATTTGAGAATTTATGATTGCCTTATTAAGGGAAAATTGTCGAAGCAGCTTTATTTCTAATTTCAACGAATGCAAAAAAATGTTTTGGTATTCCATTTCCTTCTTTGTTCATGCACTGCATGGATTCTGCATAATTCACGTTTCAGAATTTAAAAGGCGATGCATTTATGATTTACGATGAAAAAAACATTATTTTAGGAACAACAGTAGGGTAAGAGTGGAATGTCTCTTAATCAGCCACAAAACTGATTGGCATAATAAGGCATTTACTACTTTTGCGAAACACCAATTAAAATAAAATAAAATTATTATTGCACTGATTATGATTGCACTTAATGTTTTTCAAGGTTGATCAATTTAGTCATTTCAAAACAATCAAAAAAATATTTGGTCGAGTTACATTTGGCGGTGTAAATACGGTATAACTTGCGACAAATGAATGTGTAATTGGACTTATTTCTACTTACTTTTGAAGTGCATATTATAGTACAAGCAAGTGCATGAAAAACAGCAGATGTTGAGCAAAAAAAGTTTGACTTGATGCTATGATTTGACGCGGGCTGTATGCATAAAAGGACCTTTTTCCGATCGTTGTTTTCGTCCATGCGTTGCGTTGCGTTCTCTTTCAACTTGCTTTTTTCTCATAGTCATAGAACAACTCTATCACACAAAGAAATCGAGTGTATTGGAGAGCAGTACCGGAATGGGAACATCATAATAAGATAGGATCAAGCATTTTTATGCGTAAAAAGTGTCAGTGAGGAAGAAGGAATTCCGGAGAATTATGTTGATCTCCTTTTCCCTAAGTAGTACTTTTACGTGGTCAGCAACATACATAATATTTGATTAATTCTTTTATTGAGGATGGCGGTATAAAGAAATATTTAATTCAGATAAAAGAGTTAAATCGATGTGCAGCTGATTTGGTGTGTCATATTAAAGAAGTGGTCCAGGTGTGATCCGATAAACTTTAATTATTAAGTTTCTTTTGGAGAAGGAGAACCGAGCTGTCGTCCCACTCTACTCTCTGCCTGGGTAAGAATAAGAATTCCACTCTCCATTGTTCAAATGATTGCCATATTAGGTGAGTATGTACGCTGGCAGCCGAAATTTAGAAAAACTTTTATTGAGTAAACTTTTGTGCTATATAGTTTCAATAATAATATATTGATCATGACTTGTATTTCGAACTGCAAAACTTTTCAAAGTTTTTCCGTTCCGTCCCAAGGTAGTTTTGGACTAATATCCTATGATTGAAACTATATAGCACAAAAGTTTTACTCAATAAAAGTTTTTCTAAATTACATGAGGAATCGTTTGGTGACATAAAAGTGGGGGTCAGGCAGAGTAACAGATTTTCAGCCCCAGAAAAAAATTTCGGCTGCCAGCGTACATACTCACCTACCCCTTAATATTAACAATCAACAGGTTTAAAGTATGCCGTGAGTGAGGATTGTCGGTTGTGAAATCACAACATTGAACATAATTTATGATAACTGTTAACCAAAAGTTGAATACTTTGCAGGACATACTCTCAACACTGCTTATTCCTACTGTGAAACTTATTTCTCAACATGGCGAAAGCAATCGATGGAGGCATGGAATTTCAGGATGCTTTGCTGGAACAACGAGGAGCAATGGTGCAGTGAAGAACATTAATAGATATCTTTAAACTATAATGATTTTAAAGTAGTTTTTTAAATGAATAATGCATTGATTTATTTGGGCTGTGTTTAGGCAAAGGGTCGCTTAAAGTTCATGGACACAAGTAGTTTTTCAAACAATACTTATAATAGCTTGTGTATGACTATTCATCATGCCTTGCCTGACTTTAAAAATCTTGTTTAGAATGATGATGCACCGGTGAGTTTATTAGAGCTGAGATTTCACATCCCATCGAGTGAGTTAGCCGGAGATGATCCCGTTGAGAACTTCAAGGATCAAGTTATGGGCAAAGCCAGTATTATCAGTGCTACCGGAGATGCCATCGCCATATTTAGAGAAATTCAATGTCTTACCCCAAGGTGAGTTTAGCTTTAGCTCAAATAAAATTGACTGGTTTAGCTTTAGTTTTGTGTTGATTGCTATAAAGCAATCATGTATTCAATTGAATTGTACATAATGAATTCTTCGTTTTACAGAGGTCGATATGATATCAAGATTTTCCAAACGTTTTTCCAACTTCACGGAAAAACCTTTGATTACAAAATACCGATGTCGACCGTGCTTCGCCTTTTCTTGCTTCCCCACAAAGATGGCCGACAAATGTTTTTTATGGTCAGCTTGGATCCCCCCATCAAGCAAGGTCAAACGAGATACCACTACCTTACTTTCCTATTCAGTCAGGACGAGGAAGATGTCTCTATTGAACTTCCATTTTCAGAGTATGCTTTTTAAAAAATTTTGTATTCAATATTTTGCTTTCTTTTTGCTTTTCCCTATTAATAAGTCATTACTA
>JAHZNI010001648.1:0-16045 GCA_027744415.1 Seira ritae | reverse complement strand
TCATAATATAGTTTTTACGACTGTTTGTTGGCATCAAATGTCGCCATTTCTCCTTGTGGTATCTTTACGTGTACAGTACTTACATGCTTTGAATTTCAAGAAATGTTTTGCACAACCCTGCATGCTGAATGAATTAGGAATATTTATTACCACTTTGAGTGGGATGATCATCAAAAAAAAAGTTTCAAACTTCCATAGAGTAAGTATATCCGTATGTTTCGAAACTTGTTGTGTGCGTTTTGTTGTACGGAAACATGCCAGACATCACATCAACCCTTATGCCTGTAACACTTCCTGGAATTTTATGATGTGAAAGAGGATTAAAGTCGCCTTACTTATGCCTCTTCTCCTTAAAGTTTCCTAATTCTTCCTGGTAGCTTCGGTATTTACACTTCAGTTTCCTCTGAAATTGTTGTTTCATGATTCTCAAGTGTTTGAGTTTTCCAATTTGCAAGAAATAAGAGAAGCCTACAGTTGCGAAATTCTCGTCGTGATTACAATTCCAATAAATGCTATTCTAATATCTTTCTCAGGGAGCGTAGTAGTTTTAATTTAACATTCTTCAAGCTAAAGATTTATATTTTATTAACATAATTTCTGAAGAAGCCTCTTGGTGAGATTGCACAGCTCTCTGAAGTAGATTAAATGCAAATATACATATCAGATCGGAAAGCAGCGTTATTAGAGTTGCTTGCAGCATAAAATAATAACGCTATAATTTAGGCACGACGTGCTCTTTCCAGAGGACAACAATGAAACGGAAAGAAGAAACACCTTTAGCGCTCATCTTAAATATTTCGCTACTTTTGGCATAAGATCTACACAAAAAATATTTATGAGCTACGTCTTTCATCAGATTCAGCCCGCCCACTTTCAACTCCTTTTTTTCTGATTCGCCTCGCTACATTTTTTTACCCAATTTTCGTGAAAAAGAAGAAGCCTAGTTTCAACTTCACCGCTTTGAAAAGACTAGATCAGCCTTCATACGGATGGAGTTGAATATGAATGAGTTACTCAAGTTAAATAAAATTCAGTCCTCTAGGATTCCATGTTTCCCAACCATCCACATAATAATGTCATAAATCTATAGGTGAGAGTCGACATCAAAAAGTATGAAAAATTGTGGCTAGTCGACACTCATATCCTTGCATAGCGATAGCACACACTATGCCAACACCAACCGTGCACACACAACCAACAAGTATTAGGTAAAAAATAGAAGTACTTACGCCTCTTTGTCATCATCCTCCTCATATCGTGCAATAATCTTTCTTTCCCTCTCCTCGTCGACTCAACTCCTTTTAGTGATCACGCTGGTTAGTTAAAGGGAAATCCTCTTAAGAGAAGCCCAAAGATGTGATGGGACAGTTGATATAAAAATGCCTCTAAGGAACCAATCTACCATACAAAAGCACAAAAAAGCGATCTCTACAAAAAATACTCTAATTCTAAGATACATAGATCCTACTATGTAGTTCCAACGTGCTGGTGAAATTTCAGTAGAACAAAGAAAAAGTATTCAGCATTTTCTCTGATACTTTCACGGCAAGGAAGTCATGGGAAAAAGAAGACTTGAACGAAATTTTCTCTTGTAGATTATTTTATGAAAATAAGGGACCGCACATAACACCTCAGGACTGAGTGCCATACCCGCGGCATACTCATATTTTTGCTTGAAGTTTTATCTAGATTTATTATACGGTAAATCATATTTCCATTCCGAGGAGATGCCTGTATTACATAATAATATAAGGTGCATATATGAAGATCATTTTGAAATTTTGACGGTGGTAGTGTTGGTGGTGAAGCTAAAGACTTCTAGCAAATGTCAATTTTTTCACTTCCAAAAGCTATCCAGGGCTTGAGAGAAAGCAACCCACAACCAGGCAGACTACCATGAATTCCTTTATGTTTCATGTGCCTTTTTTCTCAGGCTCTGCCTCTTTTGTTATGCAGATGCTGTTAAGCTTTGAAGCTCAAGCATTGAGGCTTTGCTTTTCAAGGGAAAGCAAGAAAGAAGACTAACGCTTTATTATATTGGATCAGAGCCTCCGAAGAAAGGAGGGATGGGAAGAGGCAAAGGTGACTTGAGTTGTCTTTCATCAATGCTCACATGTATTGTGTACGAACATGCCAGTCTCCATTGTGGAGAACATTTTCTTCAAATCATCATTTTGCTATAAGCTCTAAATAATGTTTGCGAGAGCACATATATGCCAAGCTTAGTAGTGCCTTTGTATCTCTTTTTCTCGAGTAGATATTTTTTTTTGCTAAATGTTATTTACACATTTATATTTCATGTCTCTCCGCAGGCATTAAGCAAATGAAATTTGTTTCGAGAGGAGAGGAGATGCAAAAATACGAAGCACAAGCGAAATTTAAGAGCGGAGCCTATTTTTTATGCATTAGTCACTAACACTGCTTCCCATACTCTTTCAAAATGCTGACGTGATTAAAGCAAGTCCTGACTGACAGTCCCTGAATTTTCAAAACAAAATGCTCGTAAGGACATTAGGAGGGATCTTTATAGCACTTAAAAATATAAGGCATTTTCTTTATACGATGACGATGATCCTTGTCTTGCTTCGTACAACATGCTTTTACTGCTAAATATTTTATGAGAGGGAAGAGAAAAAAATTCGGAGAGAAGGGGTATTTTAGCTTAACGAAATCTTGTTGGCTTTCTTTTTTTGCATGCTAAATCTTAAAAAATACGTTCCCTCAGTCGAGTCTCTTAGTCCGAGTTAGTTAATGAACGAGTTGAGTGAGAGAAATGAAAATGCTCTGCTGCCATGTTTGTAATTACTTCTTTGTATTTTATGCGTAGCAGCCAGCGACGATTGCCTCGCATCCACATTCCTTCTCAAGGATAAAAGAAATCTCGAAGAGTTGAGTGGAGTCAGTACGTACGTATAGTTGATGGGGATGTGAGTGTGTGTAATGAACGAGGATTAAATGGAGTTGGCTGGATGAGCGTATTTGTCATCGTACGCAAATGAGTTTCCTAATTATATCAGAGAAGACGATGAAAGAAAATAACGTAGCGGAGGAGCGACGCGTAGTCTGTGAAATTGGAATTCGTTGTTTTAGGCTAAGGAAAAGTACTTATTACACATGCAAAGCCATAAATTTTTTTTCTGAGGAAAAATATTGCGAATATTTTACTCCTTTGGGATATCTGCTCACTCAGTACGTACATATAGTGCATGTAGCGAAATTCAGGGAAATGAATAATGGAAACTATTACTTTCTCTTACATCCCTCAAGATAATTTTCATTTTTTGTCGATTCCCACGTTCTGTGTTACTTCGTTCGTCAAACAAATGTGGTGGTGGCGAAATGATAATCTAGGTATCTGTATTGCGCCTTTTTACTATGCAGAATATGATTTTCAATGACGGAGTTAGATAGTTTGTCCCACGTTCTGTGTTGCTTCGTTCGTCAAACAAATGTGGTGGTGGCGAAATGATAATCTAGGTATCTGTATTGCGCCTTTTTACTATGCAGAATATGATTTTCAATGACGGAGTTAGATAGTTTGAACGCAATTTAAAATTTCAGCGACTTCTGCCGGAGTAATATGTATCCTGGATTTGTGGAGGATCCTGTTTTCGTAAAATGCCCCGAAGGTTGTTGAAAGCTAAAATCAGTTGGAGCTAGATTCCATCAATCCACCAGAGACGTATACATTCTTGTTTTACCTTTCAAACTGTTGCTCGCAAAAATCATAACGCTGTTCACTTTCATAATCTTTTTCCCCTCCTCGACTGCGGAGATTTTCCTTTTGCAAAATGTTAGCGTTAGCATGCAGCCAGTCAGACGGGGTGTATATTGCCTACAGAAACCATTTTGAATTTTTCACCTGAGTAAGCATTTCTCTCCTTCGCTTTTTTACAATCAATTCTGAGAAGAAAAACATGTTTGTGCTGTTCTTACCCGTGTACTACTAAGGGAAAAAAGATACAAAATATTTTACTAGAAGCGGAAGCGAACGAGAAAAAACTGTATGTATGTATGTATTACTTTCAAAAAATAAAATAGGTGCATCAGCAGTACCCCACAACAAAGAATTGAATAGAGCGGGAGGCAAGAGATGCCTACTTTGACTTTCTCCCAGCCTGTGTCTAGTCAAGCAAAGAACATGCACACCCTTGACTTGACAGCAGAATGGATCGAATCCATCCGTACGTACGGTTGAGATTTTGGGAGTAATATTAAACCTGAGGATACAGAGTGGCTTTCCACGTTTTCAGTACTATAGGTGCATATATCCGTCCAATCTGTTTTCGTGAATGGATATGAAACGTGCGATGAGCGTACCTAAAAATTAAGTGCGCTGAGCTGACAAAAATTATCATTTTAGGGAACATTGAGCCGACATGAAATTCTCATCATCAGACAACATGTCCCACCCGCTATGATATCGTTCAGGTAATTTAGAACGGAAACTGTGCGTACTTTTTAAAAGTGAGTACATAGTGTTTTTGAGGGAATGGAAGATGGAAATAATGAATGACATGCTTTTACCTTCCATTTATTTATGTGTAGGGCAGTAATGGTATGTAATAGTTCAATTTTAGGCGACAATGATTATTGCGCTGCTCGTACTTGCTCATTCATCACATCACCCACCAAGCCAATCTCTCAAGCACCATTACACCATCAAAGTATCGATGCTAATCTTTTGATTGAGCTTTCAACACCAAATAACAAGTTTTACATCAAACCTCTTTATCTTTCATTCATTATAGCCAACAAACAACAAAACGACCAGCATGAATGGACTCATGGAGTTGTGAGTGAAAGTTGCAAAATACCTAGTGCCATGCCAGCACCAGCACCACCCCTTTCACTGGAATTCAGTAGGGCATAAAGCATGAACAAAAGCAATATATATAGGAGTTAATGCCACTTCGCAATTCTATGTTACTTCCCCTTTGACGCTAGAACAAGGGAAGGTGTTCCATATACAAAATACGTAGACATTTCCTGTATATCTTTCTTCGCCCATCCTCCTTTTCTCTGCTTCCTCGTCGCATAAGCCTTTCAGCTTGGTTATGCACATTACAAACATAAAATGTGTAATGAGGGTTATCAGTTATGCCTGACAAGAGCGAAAATATGGTGGCACTTCTAATAATATAGAGATGCATGTACAATGTATTGAAAAGGTGAAGGTAAAAGGACTACCCACTCCTCCGCGGTTATTTGGTCGGATACATTAAATGATCCAATAAAACTTTCATTTTAGATAAGGGTGAAATTACCTCTACGTGTCTAAATTCGTTCACAATCTTCAGCTTCGTTTTTGCCTATATGGAACTACACTCACTCAGCTGAAAAAATGAAGCCTTATAGTAAAGCCTTCACGAGACGAGAGAAAGCTAGGAAACCTTTAAATAATGCAAATATTGTCTAATCTGAATGGATATCACAATAAAAAGAAGATGGAGAAAGATAGTGAGGAAAACATTTTTGGCTAATTACTTCCCTGGGGACACTTAATTCACATGTTGTGTGTCGTGGCGGGCAGACAAAAGCAAGGTCTTGATTATATAAATGGACAATTGATACTGCAATTTTCCCTTTATTACACTGTACAATATATTTTTATGAGGAAAGTAGTATGTCGCTAAGGCTAATGATAATAATTATTGCAGTAAATGATATCTCTCTGTGTGATGTAGTGTAGCGCGAGGAATAACACGCCTTCTGCTTCCAAGTTCACGTATACAGCTTTATGTATATTGCACTTTTATTACAAAGGACTCGATGAAAATAAATAATGCCTCTCGCTTGCAATTCTCATTTTTAGCAAAGGATAACATGGATTCGAGCAACAATAAACTGATGAATACCATCGCTTTTCCTATAAACCGCAAAAAGCAAAGGCAAGCAAGCGTCTGCTGCTCCTGGCAAATAGTGCGGCAAAATCTTGAACGTTTCAAAAAATTAATGACCCATTTCTTGGGAAAACTCCGTGAAGGCGTTCTTTAAAGTAATAAAAAACAATAAAGTATCTTCCAATGAATTATTTTGCTTGTCATAAGTTATTTCCAACAGGAAATTTAAACTGTATCTTTTGAGCACAATAGGAAGGATATACTAGTATCCTTATATGTATGCATGTACTAAACTTATGGTTTTGTAGAGAAGGGAATTTTTGGTCAAAACTACTACTAAAACTACTTCGTAAGCACTACTGGTGCTGGTAGGCATTCATGAGAAATTTTTTTCTGAAAATTTTGTATCGTTTTCATTCCTAACTTCGCACATTATGAAGCCATTGTGAGAATAAAAGATTCAGAAACTTTGGTAAAGAATAGGATCTTCTTTGAAAATGACTTTTCACTTTCGTTTTGCCGTATGGCCAGAGCGAGAGGCAAAAATCATTATTATTATTATGATGATGCAAAAAGGGTTCCTTAAAACGGGATGCCGGCTTCAGCATCAAAGCAATGACCTAAAGTGGCAGGGGAGACATTTACATTACCATCACCTCAGCGGTAAAACGGTGAAATGCTCATATAAACGAGCGTGTGATCATGATCATCAGGAGAATGACGATGCAATGCTTTCGCTGTTGATGATGATGATCATCATCATCGTCATCATCATGAAGTTTTTAGCAGCATCACTTCTATATATAACACATAAAGGAAATTTTTTCCGTTGGTAATATTTTACTTTTTTTATCTTCATGCCATCATAAACGCCCATCCGTGTACGTAAAAGCTAAGAAAACGGAGAAAGGCATCATACGTTAAAAATACAGCGTCGTATGTACGTTACATGGCCACGTTCGTCTTCGTTGATGATTGCATAAAGCGTAAAGACAAGACAAGGAGAGATCCCATTCAATTGAAAATCTCAAGAGAACAGTGGGTCGGTCGGTTGGTCGGTGGAAACGACGTCTTCTTTTCTGTCTGGGGTTAGTTATTCTGGCTGACGCTCTAACTTTTACCATGTCTCTTTCCATTTCTCCCATTTCCTTCATTTATTTAAAGTATAACAGAAACTAAACTACAACTTGACTTCTTGTTCCGACATGTATTCTTCTGCTCGTAACTTTAAAAAATCCTCGCTCTTCGATGACTTTTTTCCATGTTTATGTATCCTGCTGAGTGAGAGTTTATGATGGTGCGTGTGCGTAAAATGCAGTGTGGTGGTAGTGGGGCTGGCAATACTGAATTTGCATTACGTAGCCTTGTCCCAGATATTGAATAGGAATATATATTTTTTGCAGAGTTCGTGCGTAAATGCGTGCATCATTCCGAGACTCTAGACTCTAGAGTCTACCTCAAAGGCAGGAAAACTCTATCACTCCATCCATTCCGCCTCTAAACTTTCTTTTTTCTCTACGCAGACAAAAGGCCATGGAAAATGCTAGAGTTGGATATTATGGGATTCTTTTTTTCTTTCTCTGAATGAATCTTTCCAAATGCCATGCCAGTCTGTTAGAGTGAGTGGTAATGGATATAAGTAGGCACTTCACGGGAAAGTCTTCAGGTCTATCTTTTTCTCTTCTTTGCATTGCGTCACGCACTGTCAGTAAACGTTTCATTTTTTTCCGAGACGCGTAATATTCATTCAAGGCGTTTTCTTAGGTGAGGTGATACATATGAGGGTGTATTATGGTATGGTCTGAAAAAAGATCAATTTCTGAATGTGGTATGGTGTATGGGGAAAAGATATGTAATAGAATAAAAATGTATACAAAAGCGATTACCACAACAGAGAAAAAAGCATTTTTCCTCCATTTCCATCGCTTTTCATGATTTTGATGCTGATCCCCATGCAATTTTTCATTTCGTTGTTCCTGGTAGTAGTAGTGGTGGTGTTCTGAGAGGTGCCTGTGCCTCACAGGTCACACTTTTACAGCTGGTGTGTGCATCAGTGTGTAGCTGGGAGAAACTTCTAAATTGCCTTGTGCTTGTACCCCTGTGCGTACAAACAAGTACAACAATGCCAAGAAAGCAAAATGCTAAGACTTGGGAAGAATGAGAGGGGAAAAATCTTCTTAGATAAATAAATACACTGGTTTTTATATGAAGAAGAGAAGATAAAGACGCGGTTAAATGTGATTACAACTTCTGCTGGAATTCTATTTTATGAGCCGCCGCCAAAACAAATGTTGGTCTACTTCGTAAAACAAAGTATAGTAGTTGAGGTGTTGCGAGAAAAAAAATTGGATTCTTACGTTCCCTCTAGAGGTTATTTTGACTTCTATATGGCCACTATAATGATTACCGTGAGTGGAATAAACTCTCCTACCACCGTATTTTTTCGACAGAATTATTGCAACTGGGCATACACACATACACATACCTGTGCATGCTTATGAAGAGACGTGTAGTAGTTTCACTAGACTAATTCTAATTTCAACTGTAGCGGCTTAAAAAAATGGAGAAGCCAGAAAAAAATTGGATGGTCTATGGTCTACCGAACGCAAAAATCTTGCTCTCCCATCACAATTTCATTTAAAGCATGGGTAAAAACTTAGTTTGGCAAAGTTCCTGTTTCCTGGTTTTTCCCTTTCTCACTCCTTCATTGTCCAATCAGCCTCTCGCTCTCCTCTTGAAAATGCATTGTCTGGGTCAGTCAGTTTCACACTTGCACCACAAAAAAACTTTTTATTTCTTTAAGTATTATGTAGTGTGTGTGTGGCCAAATCAACGATTTCAGTCCAAATAAATTTTGGCATCAATTGGATAAGTTCAATATATGTATTTTATCGTTTCGTCCCGTCGCCTTGTTAAAATTTTGGGACAGCCTTTTTAAGCGTTTGCAGTTGTCAGGAGGAAACAAGAGACCTTTTTTCCACGAAGGTGGAGGCGGTTTGGATGCTCGATTCAAAGAAAAAGAACGTGACATTCCCTGAACCACATATTTTGCCTGCCTCTGCAAAATTTAATATTGGAAGGGCCTATCTTGCTCTCTCTCTCTCTCTCTTGCGGTCTCTTTGAACACAAAATTTTAAGCTTGATTTGTTCGACGAAATGGTAATGTCTTTGAAATGGGGCGAAACAAAAGCCGTTTTCCATGTTTTTTGCTTCAATGCAAAATGCAATGCTTCCATTTTCCTCCGAAATAATAAATTCTTCATGGAATCGTAATAAGTACTTGGTAGATTTATCTATATCAAAAAATCTATGCTCTACCATTTGTATAAAGTATCACTGGGCTGTCTTATAAAGCGGTTTGGAAATTCCCCGTGAGAGATATCATGTGATGGAATCACGTAAAGGCCAAAAGCTCAAATGAGTTGATCTAAAAATAACAACGGTTGGTTCGGATAGAATGGAGTAGGAAGTGGAAGCATTATTGATTTAGAGGATTAATGAAACGGGTTGGCTGGTTGGACAAGTCGTGTTTATAAAAAAATATAAGGAAGTAGGAGTTCCATATTATGTCATCTCCTTTATATTCGTTGCATGCAGTCATTCCTTCAATAAATAATGAGGGTCCGCACACAGTTCTCAAGTCCTGGTGGTTTTGGTTTCCTTGTTCAGCTCTTGCCACGCCACCTAAAACCATATACAATTACTCACTGGACGGTATATATGTATATGCATGTAATCTTTGCGACGAGTTGCAAAGTCTTAAAGGAAGTCTCTATTAAATCATGGCAATCGATCTTAGAGTAAATAGCAATATGAAATAGTCTCTGGGAAAATCCTGATGCAACAGTGCGTAAGCAAGCTGGACTCTGTACACAAAGAAGTCAAGTGGCCAATCAACGCTAACAGACGGGAAGGCAGGAGAGGAAAGAGTCTCTAGGAACAAGTCAAAGCATCCTACTCATTTTCTTTCTCCAGAAGAAAGATACAGAATACAGATAGTAGCGTGGTAGTGGTAGTATGCACCGAAACTGAGAATCTTTCCCTGAAAAAAAGAGGGCAGCAAATGATGATCATGATGATCACCATCAGGATGCTCTTGTACTCATTGCAAACTCTCATGAAGGAAATACGAGCCACTGGTGTGTAGCACATAACCGTGGAGCGTAGCAGAAGGACAAAACACTTTTCATTTAAAGCATGTAGCCAGAAGAGCATTCCATGCCACTGTCGTGTTCCAATCGCTGACTCCAAACAGTCTGGGAAGACTGCTTGAGAGCCTACTTATCCTGGCTCATAGGCATGTTGACTCATCTATAGATTTCTTTTTTGTGAAGCACATATAATAAAAAATGCTTTAAAAAGAAATCCCTTCAACTAAACTTATGAATCAGTTTTTTTGTGAAAAGGAAAGAATTTCCTAATACTCACTAGCTGTTTCCACTATATTGTTTTGTAGAGCTGGGCTCACTCAGGAAACTTTAGTTCATTTGTACAAGGAATCCAGGAAGGTTACAGCAGATCAATTGTTTTAGGTTTAGAAAAAGCTACTACGTGCGCCCAGGCTCAACCTTTCCGACAGTTACTTTCCATTTTCCTCCCTTTGAAAAATTATTATTTACTGGAAAGGAAAACAATTTCTTAAAATTGAATTTTAAGTTTTTTCCCTTTCATTCCATTAAGACTAATCTCCAGTGTGGCGTTTGCATGCAAGAGAGTAAGATAGAAATGCATTAATATTGCTCGGAAGTCACCCAGGAAGATGAAAGTGAGAAGAGGAGGGAAACGCCGTGCTTGAGTCACACACAAACCAGCATGTTAGCTCCAGCCTCCAACAACTCCCGTTGAAGAAAAATAGCAACGTTAGGAGAAAGTATGGAATTTGAAGGGAAGCACACTGGCTCAGCTCTCAATAGAATATTTTTTTTGGCCATGCATTCAATTCAGACAAGCAGAGTGGAAAAGAGAATAGGTAGTATGTACGAACGAGCAAAAAAAATCTTGAGGAGATAGATAGAAGAAACATCAGCTCCGCGAGCATATCATCAGCTTCCTACATACACTTTTACTCAATGCTCTTCCTCCGCGTTTCATTTATTTTCCTATTTTGAGCACAAGCAAAGAATACATATTGGCATGAAGAACTACTACTACGTTTCCTCTACATTCGAAAAAATTTAGGCGGTCTGGAGAAGGATTCCGCTTTTACACTCATAATCCCATACATCTCTTTTTACTGGAAGTAATACAGCAGTAGTAGTAGCAGCAGTGGTAGTAGTAGTGCTAGTATACTGGCTCCCAAACTCGGTAAAAAGTTTTTTTCGCACAAAGAAAATAGAGGAAGGGAAGGGAGTGAGTACTAAACCAGAGAGAAGCGTATCGATTTGTGCACAGCCAGAAACTCAAGTGAATAAAAAGAAGGGAAGAGAGTGGAAAGGGCTCAGGGAAGTAATATAAAAGTGAAGTAGACTGTGAGGGACCTTTCCCTTTTTCCTCCATCCACATATTTCAGTGGTCGGTATGTTACAGCTCCAGAGCATGCTAGCTAGCTTGGGAGCAAGCGAGCAGGCAGGCTCACCGGCATATAGATCATGAATGAATCTACTTATGTATCCCTACAACCATGCAAAATGTGAAGGGAATATGGCCACATCCGTGACATCGCATCGCATTCCTCCTCTCATACTGAATCAGCCTTCGCTAAATATACCAGCAGCCCTGTAAATATGTACTTTCTCCCCATCTCATCTCACTTTGCACCCGTGTTCACTCTCTCACATTATAATGTATGATGTGTTTCTCAGCCATTACCTCATGGATGGAAAGAGAAAGGAGAATGCTGTGCAGACCATATTATACATCCTTGCATCTGCCTGAAGGAGCCTTATGGTTAGTCACAGTTATTCCTGGATCCGAATGTTCGCACAATCAACGGCGCTCCCTTCGCTCTCTAGTCTGGTCCTTTCGTCGAGCGAGCGAAGCCCTTCTTCCATTGTGATTCTATGGAAGTAGTTTATGAAATGCAGGCGCTATAATATGTTCCGTCAGTCACGCAAGCAGTTATGTATGTTACGTAGTAGGGAGCTAGTAGGGAGTAGGGAGAGGAGTCGTGTGTGGCCTTGCTCTGATCTGTTGCCTTGATGTAAGCTCAATCGTGGGAAAAACTTTTTTTGCAGAGAGGAGAACGTGAAGAGGAGAAGGAAGAAGATAGATGTACACAGAATAAACCGTCCTTACAGTCACGTACCACTAGACATTGCAAACGGGGTAATATAATTAAGCAAAAAGACTTACAGTAACTGTAACAAAGCCTATTTAGGGAAAGGTAGGAACTAAGGTCCTTCATTAGAACTTTCATTCTGTGCTCCGTTTTGTGAGGAGTAGGAAGAGAAGCACGATATTATGCTGATGTCTCGTTCTGCTCTGTTCTCGTACGTGGAGGATTGCAGCCAAAATGTGTGGGGCTGTAATTAGTGGTTACTTTTCTTCACACATTATATAGACTTTACCTTAACATAAAGTAATGTCTCTAATGATGATTAACTGTCTCTTTAATTCATTTTATTATGTTCGTGCTCTAAAAGTCCCATAAATTGTGGGGACTAAACTTAAGCCATAAATGCAAAAATAATGTGGGATTATTGCATTTTTCCTTCTAGCGAAACTTTTATCGGTTCTTTCAAAGAGGGAAAAACAAGCTATGTGCGTCACCTTCTCTAGTACATACTGCAAAGAAAAAATTGAAAGGAAGATGGAATGAACATGGTCATTAGGTTGTTTTCCGTACTTGAGAATTACAGAGTTTTAAGTCAATTTTTGGAGGATGAGTGTAGTGCACTAGCTAAACCTATCTCTTGAGATTAGCTTGGGCTTTGCTTCATGTTTAGCTTGAAGTCTACCAGCGATGCTTTATTTTTTGTCAAAAAATACTGCTGAGCACAAACAAAATATTATCAGAAGGTCTACTCTTCTTCTGGTTGTACAACGTGATGTTCAGGAAGAACCTCTTGAAAATAATATGAGCACCTTTTCAGAGGAAAACAGTATGTATTCTTGTGTGTAGTCCTTCCTCGCTTTTCCCCTACTTTTTTCCATATCAAACATGATGCATTTGAGCAGACATGATGGGAAGAAAAATGAATGTAACATTGGGTCGTAAAAATTTAAGCCTTATTCCCGATACCTTCCTTTCCCTTTGGTAATTCTTAGTGGGAGTCTGACAAGGAAAGGAGGAATAAAAGAAAAGCCTGGGAATCAAAATATTTTTTCTTTATGGGGCATCTAAGAACATATCTTATGTTCGTTACTTCCAAACAAAACTAGTTATCTAACGAAAAAAATGTTCTCCTGTGATCGACTTTTTTTTCTTCTCGCATCTTCTTCTCAAGCCATTCCTCTCCAGAATAGGATCGTCTTCTTCAAGATGAAAGCAGATTCAGAACGAATTTTTTTTCTAAAAGAGGGTCGGCTCAAGCACGGATATATGTTTTCTTAGAAATAAAACATGAGCCGTGGACAAAGTTTGATGCAATGTCATGCTGCTGCATGTATGAAGAAGGACTTGATCATCTTTTCCACTAAGACTACTTTCTCCTCCTTTCCCTCTCTATCTTCTTATTTTCCAGTTTTTTTTGAAGCTCATTCCAAGCACCAGACATGAGTGAAGGAGCAAGTCTGTTTTTGTAAACAAGTAAAAAACGCCAATGTCGGCTAGGAGAACACATAAAAAACTTGTTTTACTTCCACTTTATTTTCTAAAATTGTTTTAGCAGAAATGTTAGCAGAGGTAGTTAGCTTGAATTATACTTCACATCAGTCAGAGGGGAGCCTTGATAAAACATCAACAGCAACATTCATCCCGCACCATTTCCATCTCATACGGATTTCCTTCCTACCCTTTCCTTCTTCATAAGTAACTTTTTTTCAAATATCTACTTTACATGGCCTTTCCTTACCAGTCCTGAAAGAGAGAGACTATGCAGAAGGACTTCCTCGATATTATTATTTAAACCAAAAAATAAACTGGATCAGACGTGTTTGCAAAAAACAAGTATTAAGGTGAATTCATCTTCTTCCCCATTCTATTTGGATGTACATTATGTCGGATACATAATGTACTGGCAAAATAACCGTGTCAGCTGGGTGAGTCATGAGAAAAAACTTTTTCTGAAAGGGTTTTTTTACAAGCCAAACTTTTTCTTACTGTACAAGGCCATTTACTGTTGAAAGTACCGTAGTTGCCTCCCCCGTTGGTGAAGAGTGCTTTTGTATTGTTTTAAAACTTGTTCTCAGTTGCTATTTCCCTGCCCTCATATACTTATATACCTATATTTTGATGATGAGATGAATATGAAGACTTCCAAGCAGGTAGCCTATAAAGTTGCGCAAGCAATGTTGTTCCTAGAATAATTTTTATTTTTTCTGCATATATATTCATGCGACTTCTTATATGAATGATTCAATGATTTCTTCAGAGACTCGAGTGGTTAAAGAGTTTGTAGATCTTCACTTTACATTACGTTCTGGAGAAAGTAGCCACTTTGCCTCGTAAGCATAAAAATTCATCCATGTCAACAGTTCCACCACTCTCGCTCGCTACTGTTGTAGAATCCATTCTTGCGCGAAGTAAAGTGCCTTGAAAAAAGTCCTCCTGGAAAAGTGTAATAAAACAGATTAAAAAAGGGAATCCGAATAATGCCAACTTTAATCGAAGTAAAGGACTAAGAATGGTCATTTTCTCGATAGCTGCAACTTTTTTTCTTCAGCTCCACTCGATTAAACTGACGATACAAATATACTTATTTTCTACTGTTGACTAAAGTTAAAAGCAATTTTCAGTTGTGTTTAGTCCTCATTTGAAAAAAATAGTAAGGACCAGACAAGACGATTTCATCCTTTTACTTGTTGTTTTGTCCCAGAATAGTGAAACTGATTTGAAAGTGAATGACTAGTCTTTGTCGCTTCCCCTCTCTTCTGTGGCCAATCCCCTATCGCGTTTCATTTTCATGTTCACGAATAAATATTACATCATCATGATTACTTTTATGTCCAAAGACAGTCAGTCTATTAATCTATTAATATCTTATGAGGTGATACCTAAATCGACTTTTTCGTGACATGGGCTGACCAAAACTCGGTGCCATGTGAGAGTCCCCTGTTTATCCTGAAAGTTGAGAGCGATACACATATAAATAATACATTTATTTTTTGTCCCGGACTTGATTCCATATTTATTTTATCTTGATATTTTTTCGTAATAAAGTATTAACACAAATACAAACATCGTGTGTGTGTGCCTGGCCTGGTTTGATGTGTGTGTTCACTGACAAGACAAATTCATATTTTGAGAAGAGAAAGGACCGACTGGAGTTGGGCGAATTGACGTGTCGACGACCAAGAAAGAAAGCGAAACTTGAGAAGGAGCAGGCACATCACATCGCTGGGAAGGCAAGCATGCATAGCATTACACCACCACGTTTTTCTCATCCTGTTCCCTAACTTTTCCCCTTCTCCACTTCACTACTTGCCATTTATCCCACTCACTTGTTCCTCTTTAGCTACACTAACAGGGAATGAGAGTAGAAGCAGTTTCCTTCTTTCCCCGCTGCTGCTGTCTTCTGACAAAAAAGTTTGCACACAGAAAGTGAACATGAAAGCCGACACGGGCCGCGAGTCAAGTCAGTCCTTCGTTGGTCCTCCGAAACGAAGCTGGTTTCCTTTTCCACCACACACACACGTACACGCCAACTCTTTTCGTGACTACTTGTACTCGCAATTCCTCTCTATCTCGGATACTTACAAACTGCGAACCTCGCAGAAAAAAAGCATTGTTGAGGACAGAGCAACAAAGCCTCCTAGCCCAATCGTTTCGAGAATCAATTTCCTCCTCTGAAAGGTTTATGTACGAGCCGGTCATTTGTTTCCTCATATCGGATTCTCTCTCTCAATTTTCAATTGAAATTAACGAGTTTTTCTAGTCGAATAAGGAAAGTTAAGTGCACCACCGACGGAATAGATATAAATATATATATACCAAACCAGTGAGCTCTTACTTTTTGTTTATTTGTGTTTCCTTGCTTTCACAGCACGGCGGCAGCAGTACTCTGTATAACCTGTTGTCCAAAAACAGTAAACTTGGAATACTCAACATCATTTAACAACGCTTTCACAATTGACAGTGAACTTGAGAGAAAACAATAAAGCTA
>JAHZNI010001647.1:0-14598 GCA_027744415.1 Seira ritae | reverse complement strand
CATGGACCAACAACAAATCCTATATATTTATTTCTAGACTCTCGGTTTATTCCTCCATGAGCTAATTCCATAGGTATGTAGCTAAACATGCTGAGGGACTTAACGAACAAAATGCTCACCCTTCGTATCTGTTTTACTTTATGGAGGAAGCACGTGCAACTGATCTGTCACGATCCAAAGTTTTGATCCCTTTCCTGTCTAGTCGTGGATTAGCAAGAGTCTCATTGTGAGCCACCTCTCATGAATTTTGAATATCCCTATTCCAAGCCTAACTTTTCCAAGTAATAAAAACTACTTCCTTCGAACTTCGAGGGCTTTAGAATGTTTGCGAACTTCTTAAATCATGTTAAGCCAGGGTGATTTGGCAAAAAATCCATTTACATGTTTTCAAAATTTAGAAAGTGGAAAATAATTTTTATTATTACGCTTCTGGAGCACCTAGGTGCGGCTGATATGGATCGGAAGGACTTCTTCACAATCATAATGCAACATAACCGAATGCCGAATGCAATGCCGAATAACCGAATTCAATTGTGCAGTGCTTTACGATTCAAGCAGAGTAGGTACATTCGGTATCAAACATGACTGAAAAATATGTGATGCATTGCAATTTATTCAATGGGGCAATATGAACATGATAATGACAATGGCTTTCTTAGATAATATTTTCATATCGCAATATTTTATTTAAGCAATACCCAAAAGTCTACTTTTATAGGAGCCCTACAAAGTTAATCTAAGTGTTATTGTTGTTTAATCTCAAACGCACCATAAACGAAAAGCAAATAAAATTATATTGACGCATGTGTCTGGTTCTGGTTTACCAACACAGCCCGTTAGTTCAGACTTTAATTAGAATTACATTTACTTTTAGAACATATGTAACTCTATTAACTAACCGACTAAATATCTACGGGAACGTTTTATTTGCCAAAGAAAGGTTGATGACTATTAAAAATTATCTATCCTGCTCATGCCATTTCTATATTTTCATGACTTATAGGTTCCTGTGACTTTGAGAAAAATGATAATTTTGGCCATTACCAAAATTACTTAAAGGTTTCATTTTCTCCAACTACATCATTTTTTAGAATCATTATTGTGTTTAAGTTTTTCTGCGCACTTCTAATAATTATAGGTTCCTGCTCCAACAACTCCTGCACTGATATATGAATGACAATCATTTAATGTAACTGCGCCTTTTTGTAAAGTTTAATTTAGTGTTTTTGTTCTTTTTTGACCCATGTTGTTTTTGCTTTTGCATTCTGAAAATGACACGACGACTGGCAGACCTTCAAACAAGAAATTTCTTCGAATTACCTACGATCATTCACTTTCATGATACGTCATGCTTTCTTCGCCAAGGTCAGGGCACAACAGGAAAGGTGAATTGCTAACGTGCTTTCCGTTAAGATAAGAGCACGTACTGTTACTGTTTTTCATGTCTCTCATGATTAGTTTGTTTCTCTGCTTACCTCTTGCATAATTAGTGTTCTAGATCCACATGAAGGTAACGAGAATAAAAATTTGATGACGAAAGAAAACCGTATTGTGGAAAAAAGCTGCTACGCCATTAAGGCCCTTTCACAGATTGATGATGATTATGCTTTTTCTTTATTAATGACAGAAACGATAATTTTCGGTGCTTTATTCTTAGTGAGGTACGCATCCGTTCACGTTGCTGAGCCTCGTGAGTTTGTTAGTTTTTTTGTTTTATTTGATAATTTTTTCGTTTTGAGAGACAAGCAGGTGGTGGCAATGACGCGAATCGCCGCCTGGGATGAACATTAAATTGCGTCTTGAGAATAGTAATGGAATGGCGTGGTGTGCCATGGCAATGTATCGCGTGAGTCACTAGAGTGAAAACTCTCCTTTCCGATACGAAATATGTATTCTCGATTGAGAAGAGAAAGCAGACTTGTTCAAGGTCTTGTCGGCTCAGCTCATGCGATGCGGTCGTGATGAAATGAAGCGGAGAAAATCGTTCACTATTCAGAGAGGTGAAATTTCATACGATTCAGGGAGGTGTGATGTGATGCTTGCGTAGGTATGTACAATGTAATATGTGCATGAAATAGTTGGTGATGAGAATGTAATATTTGTGATGTGATGACATGATATGACATGACATGGCCTTGTAATAACTTTTTTCTACTTTTGCGTATTTTTGGAAATCTGATTCCCGAACTACGGGGATATGAATGAGGTAAAGATTGAGTTCTTTGATTTTTACTAGTTTTTGACCTGTGCAAAGAAGGATACTTCAAACAAGTTCTTGAAGAACAAGAGGGCTGGTGAAGGATGTTTGAAATGGATTCTCAGCTTCCCGGATTACCGATTTCCTGGCAAAATGTTTCATTACTTATTTTGAGCTAACAATCACAATTTCATTCCATGTCCAACCACATGCCGTGCCTCTTGATGCCTTCATCAGTTCTTGAGGATTTTGATATTTGTAATTACAGTACCATAGGCTTTCGTTCCATCACTTGTTTTCTTTTAAGATGACATTAGAAAGGGATGCTGAGTGTAGCAAACTACAGATTTACTTGCATTGATATGAAATAAACCTGGTGCTATATATTTTGTCATTGTCATTTTTATCAATAGTATTGCTTATCTTCGATTGAAATAGTTGTGCAATGGTCTACTGATGACTACTGTAAGCAGTAGTATAGCGTAAGCAGTTATTCATCATAGTACTGAATTAGACAAATCTAGCGAATTCTTAAAATTCTGCTTCGCATGACTGCTTCCCTTCATTTTGTTCATCAAATCGAACACCAACTCGATACACTCCAATTAATTTATGCACCGCACACACAGCATCAAAGGCTAATTTTTATGCACATTTTAATTTTATAACGGCACTTGTTAAGATTCGTAAATAAGCCACTTTATTGATTACCGAAAAATTGCTTCATTCATTGCTTCAAAGGACATGAGATGACATGAGGTACAATAGGTCACATTCTTTTTAACTTTTGACGCTCATTTTACTCTAATAATATGAGTCCAACACGTATTAAAATAACGTTTTTTTCGTACTAACAATAACTGTGGCATTAAACAAAGGATGTATGTACAACTCTACAACTGTTTGACGTATTTAAATATCTGTAAGGTATGATTTCGTCATAATATGTGGCTTAACGGTATAGCCATTAGAACAATTCTTGCATTTTTTTCTGTCTTGAAATTGCATATCTTCTCTTCTAATTTAAGACATTAACTGATAAACTGATAAATAAATTAGATTTTCGCATTGCTATTTGCAGCAAGTGCTGCTTGCTGCGCGAGTTTTATAGTCATCGTATACACACAAGTCATTGTTTGTAAAACAATCAATTATAGAGGGATACTGAGCACATTCAAACGACTACAAATGAAAGACGACCTTACCAACCTAAATCGACTTCCGATTTGGAAACAAATGAACCTACATAATACATTTAGTTTGCAGATCTTCAACCAAAGAAGTACTCTGGTTACTCTCAGGCTATTACAATCGCCATTTAAATTATCGCTGAAAGATATGAGTAGCAATGATGGCCCTTAGCTTGCAGCTTACGCGTAGATCATTTGTAGATTCAAGTTAATTCAAGCGAAACGCTCTACACCTTAAACATGCATTAATGCATCTGTAATTAGTGCGCAATTTGGCATCTTTGCTCGACGTGCGTACCTTTAAGGCTAGACTTAAGACATTGTGGCTTCAGTTTTTTTACCGCTCTATTCTGATCAGATGCGAAAAGAAGATTTAGAACAAAAAGAGTTACAAGAATCCAGAAGTAATAAAAATAGCTTGATCTCATACTTTGATAAATCAATGTAATTATTGCAAAATACTGATACTACATTTATTTTTAGGAATCAAATTAAGTCTCCAACAAATACAACACTCTAAAACAGATCTGGTGATCTTTATTACACAATGATTGATGTAATGCAATTAAAAGTACATGTTATGCAAAACTAAAACCGTCTAGTATGGCCATTTTTTTCATGTGACTTGAGTGACTATGACTATCGAATGGAGTATCATAGGAGCTAATTTGCCTATAAAAGCAAAAACAGAGATTGGAAGTAATCACATTCACCTTCTAACAACTAGTCTATTCACTTCTAAGAAACCTTATTCATTCTCCCCCGAAACAAAATCGAAATGGCCAAATTCGCCGTAAGTTTCTTGAAATTATAAAGTTTCCGCTGGAACTTTGTTAATACATACATAGAATTGAGTTGGTAAATGATTATTTATAACATCGTAATCATATTAAATCTTACTTTAGGTTGCCCTCGCTCTCTTCGCCCTTGTGGCCGTCGCCTACGGACAACTCCTTGGAGGAGGAATCGGTATTGGCGGTGGTTTGGGACTTGGACGTGTTGGAGCCGTTGGGCTTATTGGCGGAGGCCACAATGGCTGGGGATGGGGAGGATGGGGACAATCCTGGGTTTCTAGGCAACAAATCCACGCTCCAGGTTGGGGATGGGCTGGCGCTGGTGCCGGTGTAGGAGGTCTCGGAGGAGTTGGAATCATCGGTTAAAAAGTACCTGCCAAAGTGCTTACATCCTTAACCTTAAATTAATCTTTTCTCAAAAAATCAAAAGGCTGAAATTCTTTGTTTTGTATCATTCCTCGAAGGTTGACCCTTCACTATTTGTTAACTAAATAGCCATATTGGTTCTTACATAAGTTATTTGTGTTGATTTGCAAATTGCTTATACAGTCAAAAGTCATACATAGTAGTAAAAATCTTGATCTGTGATTTTACATGTAACGAAATAGTTCGAATTTGAAGCTTTATCATTTCGCCCTCTAAGTCATCTCCACAGGTTCACTCCCCCTTCAACAAAGTTCTTCATAATAAGAGAACATTATAAATTATAGCATCGGCATGAGTTTGTGACATTATTGTAAACCGACACCATGCATGCATCTACTTACCTATTGTACCTATTCCGGAGTTGTTCAAACAGTCGAACGTGTATGGTCTATTCATAAAGTGGTAATCAGAATTCATTATATTCAAGCAAGAGGGATTCCTTCATTGGTACACCGAATAAAGGTATTGATTATGTGGATCAAATACAGGTAAATAGTTTGAAGAGTCCAGTCTTGTGCCTGAAACAGGTACTCAATATGAGATAACTGAAGCAGAAGGTGAAGAGTTTCAGTAAGGGGACGACGAAAACGAAGAATATTACTTTGAACATCTTGTTAAATTGTGGACAAAAAATCGATGATTTCTGAATGATTTAATCATTGCATTTATCATTTTTCATGCGAGTGCTTAAAAATAATTTTTTAAATGCAATTTTCTATCAAAAGTTGCATTTCATTCCACATAAGCAACATTCATTTTACAACATTATCGCGTTGGAGTTCTGAGATATGCTACTGATTTGAAGGTTAATTCATTGTATTTATCGCATTTTTTCAGCAGGTGTTGCTGCATGTATGCATGCAGGCTCCTAGAACTAGAACCCCCTCAAATAAATTCTCATAGCATAGACACTGACACTGCAATGTCAGCAAGATCATTAATTGCACGTAACAAGACAAAATCATGGAAATCTGCTTTCGCAGACCCATCATCATCAAGATGATTCTAATTAGTCAAATTAGTGAAGATATCATGTAATACGACAGGTGCAAGTATACATGGATTTAGAATCTTGTCAATAACTACATCTGGCTACATAGCAACAGCGAACTAGTCATTTGGAAATGAATCTCAATTCATTTTCAGTTGACTTTGTTGTCAAGTCCCACAATAAATTTTCCCCTCAGTTTAGTAGTGTAAAATTAAATTTAAGAAATTTGGAATTAATCTACATAAAAATGTTCGAATTTGGCACACTTTACCATGTACTCGTCATAGGCTTGAGTTTGTTCACGACCGTATCAATCGCTGTGCATCCAAACCCAAGGTAACGAATATTTATTTGCTTGAAACAGATAAATAGCGATATTATATTGATTTTAGTTCGAGTAGCCCCATAGGAAACAAAGCGTTAATTAAATTATTATTATTATTCAGCTTTATTGCGGTACGTTTTTCATGGAACACAAAAAAGACCATATACTAATTAACTAGATATAAATCAGGACTGATTATTGAATAAATATCAGATAAAAAGTCAAAAAACTTTGCAATAAAAATTAATATTATTATTATTAAATGTCAATTAAATGTCTTATATCTTTCCTTCGATACATCGATTCCCGTGTTCTTATTCCGACTTTCGACACGCTGTATTCTCATTTCAATGCTCCTGATTCATGAGTTTTTGTTTCTGTCGTCAAGTTTTTGTATGGCCATAGAAAAATATTTCTCAAGCCATTTAATGGCTAGGACTGCTGCTAGTATTGTACAAGTCACACGTGCTTTATGATTTCTTTAGTTTATGTAGTTAAAACTTTCAGAAACGTTCTGGAACCAGCTTTTAAAATGGCTATATATAGTCTACCTAATTTTTAAGAAACACCTGTTAGATTATGTATGCATTGTCACATTCACATCACAGCTCCAATGTTCCCACATGATCCTGATTTTGTTTACCCGTACATACCTCGTTCTTAGTCTATATAATATATAGTACCTCAGGTAATCTACCTAATTAAGTTAGTTACGATTATACCTTGTCTGTCTTACTCTGTGTTAATAATAATATGATGATAAACGAGATAGGTTGGTTAGTCAAATCCCATGTTATACTGCCGACAATCAGCAATACTAAAAAAATATGCACACACATGGTCAAATTGTTAATAAACTTATTGACATTGAGTGAATGTGTGCTCAGTGCTCACATGTCATTTTGTGCTCAATATCATTTTTGTTCCAAGACTGATTTGATATTTCATTTTGAGTGAAACAATTAAAAAGAAATCTTAAAGGTACCCGAATAATTAATTAGATTCAAATTTCAAATCAATCGTCAAGCTCTGTGTTAAAAGCAATGTTTAATTACTTTTTAATTTTTCACAGCATGTCGTCTTCATCGTCCAACAACACAACTCCCACTAGCTCCATAAAGAAATACACAATAGCCACAACATGGGACGGTGACAAGCCTACAGACAACGCGGAAATACACTTGACATTTGAGAAAACACCGTCCGGTCTTTTAATCGAAATAGACGCGCCGTTCTACGACGACCCATCGACTAAGGATATTCCTGTGGGATCGACTGACAAGCTCTGGAACTATGAAGTTGTGGAGGTCTTTTTCCTCAGCGAAACGGAGAAAATGTACCTGGAAACGGAGTTTGCTCCTAGAGGACATTACCTCCTTTTGCAACTGGACACAAGCCAAAAAGTTCTGAAATATCAGCTGCCTTTAGATGACTACACTGCAAAGATCGACTCTACATCGGGACGATGGCAAGGAAGGGCTTTGATTCCTTTGGAGTACTTGCCTCAGAATGTGAACAAGTTCAACGCGTATGCGATACACAAGTCGGATCCCCATCGAGTCTACATGTCTTTGTATCCTGCGGCGAAAGGGAAATATGCTGGGCCTAATTTTCATCGACTGAATTATTTCAAGGACATTGACCTTAACTGAAATTACTAGACACGTGTCATTGACCTTCTTTAAGTAAAATATAAATATTTTTCACTGAAAAAATTTTATTTCGTATTTTGAATAAAGAAAATGGCTTCATTCATATTCAAATTTTTCATTTTGGATTTTTGATTTGAGTTTTGATTCATTCGCTGCTTTTCATTGAGGACTGAAGTTGGCCTCTATTTCAGAAGAACAAACTTCATCTTTTTTTCTTAGAACATATTATGGGTTAGGAGAAAGCTTCTTTTTGCTCTCTTGGTTTCTTTGTCTACCAAGCTTAGCTGCAGCGGCACACGAATGAGAGACTTTGGGGTGAACTGAGATGATGAGACGCGAACCTTCTGTGGTCTATTCGAATGACTCGGCGTTTTAAAAAAACCGCTGGATTTCAAATTTTTGAAATGGAAACGGGATTTCGAAAATGAACCACAAATGAGCATATGTTTTAAGTAACATTGCTTGAAGGTTTTTCACAACTTCTGCAGAGTACCACCAGACTTGAATTGCAGTAGGTCATATGCATAGGTTTCGATTGCAGTGATTTCATTTTTGCTTTTGAAAAGTTAACTACTTGTCAAGTTCATTGATAATCTCTATTTTTGCCAAATAATTGTGTAGAATTCGCGGTTAGAGTTAGGCAAGCCACAAAAAACATGCATTCCTCTGAACAAAGGATGGAAATCCCGGAGAACGGTAAACTTGCGGTGTGCGAAGCCGTCAGGTTATATCCGAATATCTGGAAAACCTCTTCGAACCGTGGGGTCACTAGTGGCCGTGAAAAATCTGATTGGAACAATGTCGCTAATTGTGTTGGTCGTCCAGGTAAATAATCTTTAAATATGAAGACGTACAACTGGATGAAAATGACGTGAAGAAGAATCTGGAAGAGAAAGATAGCTATGGTGGCTACATATTTTTCACAATTTGTGTTACAGTGGCCGACTGCAAAAAGGATTTCAAAGCCGTCCAGAACTCATTCAAGGCCAAGATTGCTAAAATCATGCTGGAGCGCCCGGATGCAAGAGATTGGAATGAGATTGACATGGCAGTGAAAGGCGAGAAGAAAAAGCATGTTGCAGTTGCAGCAAATTTGCAGTTGTGGAAAAACCTCGACTGGCTCGTTCGACACATGGCAACGGACGCACTGAATTTGAGGAATGAAAATTCGGCTAGGGCTGTTCTAGTACCACCTTCGGTAAGAGTGGGAGAGAGAATGAATTCGCAGCGAGCATCATCACCACAACGCAAGCGAAGGAGCAACTCTGGAGATGGAACACCCTCCGCAAAGGTACGATTCACGAACGTTGAAATTTATGAATCGTACACATGTAAATAGGCCTCAAGAAACGCACACTTTATTTAATTGATTCACTTTTGCATTTTTATCCTATTTACAGAGACAAGCGCGGAACAACTTTGAGGAAGGGCCCGTTATTGATGAGAACTTAACGCGGTCATTGCTTGATCTCAAACAGGAGATTGCTGATGATGAGGAGGGGTTGCAGGATATTATGCAAGGTCCGGCATCTGGTCTAAATGCAGAAACGGATGGGCCAGAATCGTCAAACCAGTCTAATTGTGGCACCGGTGATGTCCTTCTGCAAAATGAATCATTGCGTGTGTACGAGATTTCATTTGGCGTGTTCCGTGATTTCATCACTCATGAAGTTGAAGACTTCTCAACTCAGTTCACTGAAGAGTTGCTGAGAATAGCTATGAGTAAGTTGAGCTTATGAATCTCATTTTGTTGTCATAGTTCATGCACATTATTTAATACCTATTTCAATGTTGTCGAGATCTATTTATTTTTTGCGGCAAATTATTCGTCATTATGCGTGAACGTCTTTATTATGAAGAATAAAATGCTTAGTTTACAAACGACTTGAATGTGATTTTGTCTTAACTTTTATTATCCAAAAAGGCCGAAGACATTCTTAAATTTATTTTTAGCGTTATTTTGGAGTTGTTGCTGGGGAGACGATGCCATCATGTTCCCTGTTGTTTTTGAAAATTGTTTTAGAGCTGAGCTGGCAAAATTAGATCCACCAGATAGCATCCCATTTAATGGATTACCTCCACCTTGCATTATTCCCGCTATTGGGTTTTGCTGTATCGGAGCTTGTATCATTTGAGGCACTTCATTTAGTAAAGGTTGGTTATTTCCAACAACAGAGGAAAACATATTATCCAACAAGGGATTCATATTAGAGTTTAGATTGCCAATGAAATCACTAGGAAACAAATCGCTAATTTGTTCCACATTTGGATTTAAATTTTGTTCACTTTGATCAGCAATTGCTTCGTCCTTGGATTGAGACGAGGTAGATGAAGTGAGGCGAGACAAATCACTCTTACTAAATTCAGTTAACGCCCTGAGCACATTAACCAATGGCAGAGATATTGTTCCTAAGGAGGAGTATGCCATTAGATTTCTTGGCACCTCTGGAGATGTGCAAGAAGATGACTTCATCATGTCCGTCAGTATGAGTTGCCTAGATTCCAAAATGTTTTGCAGGGCGATGTTCATGGTTGTCATGATTGCATCAACGGTGGCTTTAGTGTCAGCGTGAGGACATAGTGAGGATGCCAAGGGCAGAGTACAACTTTGTCTGAATCCATCATGAAAATCAAATAAATCATGCACAAACGCGATAGATTTCATATAAAGGCATTTTAAATTACTGATGAATGAAGACTTAAATAAAATTATACTATACTATACTTACGCCCCTGGAAGATTTGTCTCTCGGACCACTCGTTCTTGGGTATCTTGAGGTTCAGATGCTTCCTCAGGTGCCTCCTGACCCTCTTCGTTATCCAAGACCAATGGTCTTTCCAAAACCGCTTCATCTCCTTTCTTTGGGACGGAAAGCTGCTGCTGTGTATCTAATAGTTCCAAGACAGCTTTTCTTTCATTTACTAATGATTCGTCAAAAGCATCCAAGAATCTAAGATCCTCTAAGGCATTAGATATAGAAACTAACTGCCTCTGCACCTCAGGATTTGAAAACAAAGACAGTTCCTTATCATCAATCAAATTTTGCAGTAGTCCTACAGACTCCATTAGTCTCTGCAAAGCGACTGCATTGGTGATCGACCCTGTTTCAAGTTCCTCTTTGAGCTGGGAAAGGGCTACTTTTGTGGGGGAAAGCACAGCACTTTCGTAACTTTCTCCTTGGGATGAAGCTGAAAGTAGACTTCCACAGAGGATAAGGGATAAGGTACTGACTAAATCGCATCTAAAACATGTTTGAAAGAAAAGAACGCATTTTTAAGCTTACGTGAAGTTTAGATTTCCATTTCGTTGATTATTGGTTTAATCATTAAAGGTTTCTTTACTCAAGCGGGGTTGCCAATCCGCCCAAATTGAAAAGGTCGAAAGCAGATGTAGGAGAGAAAACAGATCGTCCCTTTCGACTCTGGTAATATGAATTATGATAATTAATGATTAAGTACGTACTCATATCATGTTTTACCATTGATCATGTTGATAATTGATCTGAAAGTGCAAAGTTATTTTACGGAGTGATGGCTAGAACTCGAATGATGACCAGAATAACTACTAGAATGGTGACTAGATGAACTACTCGAATGGTGACCAGAACTACTTGGATGATGATCTCCACTAGGAGAATGACTGTGGTGACTGATACTGGGATGATGACTACTTCCCTTGGATTTACTAGATTTGCTGCTACTAGATTTGGATTTGCTACCACTTGATTTGATATGACTTCCACTGCTAGGAGAATGGCCTCCGCTTGAATGATGATCACCTTTGCTAGTGCTGGGTGAATGACTGGAATGTGAATCTGCAGAATCCTTATGAGAAACCGGAGGATGACTTGGAGGATGGGTATCACTTGGATGGGAGTCTATATGTGAAGCAGGGGAATGCGAGGAAGATGATGATTTTGAAGATGGATGTGAGGGCTCGTCTTGAGGATGCGATTCATGCAAAGAACCAGCAGACCTACTTCTCCCGCCCAGTCCCAACGACCCAGATCCCAATGATGATGATGACGACTTGTGCTCCTTTTCAGCTTCGAGTTTGCTTTGTGCCGCTGTCATTACACCTGCTGTTATTGCAGCATCCCGCATTACAGAATCAATAGAAAGTACTCCACTATTTCCCAAGGGAGATGGGGGGCTTTGGCGAGTCTTGTTTTTGATATCTTCATCTTCGCCGAATAAGAAGGAAAAGGGATTACGATTGCACTCAACTGAGATACTAATGATCGCCAGCAAAATTACAAATTGGGAAAATCGTTCCATTGTAAAAGTTTCTGCGTTTTATTTCGTATGCAGTCATGTGTATGTATGTGCGTTCTTGAAGCAGAGATCCTTTTGTTCGTAATCGTTTCGTTTTAAATTTCTGGATAATTGTGTATCTCACCTGAAAACCTTCACTACAAGCAAAAATCGTTTTATTTTGGGATATGCGTTTCGTTGCATTATTGTTTGACTGAATATAATTAAGTGCCAGGTAGTCAAAATGTTTAAACTTAACCTGATACATACATTATTGCCACCCACCTCGAACAAAAGGTAGCTCAAAGATTATCGTTTTAGATAGCTGATCAGTTGATGAAGACATGGCTATAACAAATTCAAGGATTTAACTCTCATTTAGGTAGTAGTTGATTCAGCATTCGCTTGAATTTGCTTTCGTGCAGTGCAGTGCATGCAGTAATATTGACGAAGTAGTTCGACCTCGCCTTTGCATAGAGTTTATAGCAATTTTTTGCTTTACAAGCATGCAAGAAGCATTAAAAGAGTAAGCAGTTTTCGAAAGATTATTCTTCGAAAATACAAGAATGTAGGAAGTTCAACTATACACAGTATGAACATTTTGAAGTTTATATTTATTTCAATTCAAATGAAGCATTCGTAGAGCATTTATGCTAAAATGTAAACTCAGCAGCAGTAGTAGTAATGTGAAATAAAATTTTCATGAGACAAATGGAATGAGCAAACAATGTCAGATAATCGAGCTAAGCATAAAAACTGATTTAACATAAGTTTTGAAGGAATGATTTTATTTTATCGGCGAATAAAGAAAGGTTACGTCACTAGGATTAATAAATAATAAATAAGAACATCGTAATCGAAAAACAACAGAAATACAGCATTAAATACAGTATACAGTTTGTACTAAAGCGAAAGTAATTTTTTGTTGAAAAAGAAATATTAAGAACATTTGAGAACAGACGACTAGCTAAGTTGAAAAAGTGGAAATGGAAGGGAATATTAAAATTATATGAATGATTACTTTTAGAACATTTGAAAATAAAGGAAACATGGAGGTAAAGATTTAAGAGGAAGGGGAAAATAGAGGAGATTCTTTGTAAATAATTGATAAATATAAAATATGGACAGGTAATTGCATACCACATTGTATATAGATTTTTGAAGTCTAACCAACGAGGAAGACTGAAGGGATTAAAGATGCAGTGCTTGTAGCCCTCTGCGGACGGTAGACTTGTGGTGGCTGGTAGGACGAATATGGTTGTGGGGATGGTGGTGAAGGTTGTTGTTGTGGAGGGTTGTAGGTGGGAATGTATGAGCTGAACGGATAGGGATAAGCCTATGGAATAAAAAAATCGAGTCGTATTTTAGATGTTAGAGCTATTTTTTTAATTCCATCGCTACCAACTCAAAATATGTTCTCCTAAATTTTCTTACCAAAGGAGCCGGAGGCTTGGTGGTAGGGTAAGATGTGTAAGAGGAGCTGGATGGCACGTAAGCAGGTACTGGCTTCTTTACCGGAGACTGGTAGACAGGCGCAGGGGGTGGACTGGAATACATCGGTGGGTATGAAGGAATATAAGTTTCATTAGATCCACCGGTGGCTCGACCACCGTAGCCGTAGTCATCTCCGTAGTCCAGTTCAATCAGTTCGTACATTCGTTCAACGTAGTCGGCAACTTCCACGAGAAAGTAGAATTCAGTGCCCATTGAACCTGAAAATTAAAAGTGTTAATGAGCTAGAGTTTTATATTGCCCCAATATGACGTATTGATATATTTCTGTACAGATTCATTCAGTTCTACCTACCGTACATGATGGAAGCTTCGATAAGGGCACACCTATCTTCCCAGGTAGAACAATCGAGTTCGCTGATAAACCACCACGTTTCGTCTCCAGCTAGCCAAAGGAAATCTGCTTCGATAAGGGCACACCTATCTTCCCAGGTAGAACAATCGAGTTCGCTGATAAACCACCACGTTTCGTCTCCAGCTAGCCAAAGGAAGTCCAATGCTGTCCAGAGGCGGATCAAGATGTTGTACAGAAGCTCGTCGTAATAGTCTTCGTCGCAATAAGCGTAAGGGAGGTAGGTACATGTATAACTTCAAAAAAAATCAATATGCGGTTGAAAAACTCATTGTTATTACTTAAGCTAATTATAGATAGTAACAACTTTCAAATGCAGTACTTACTCTGTGTATTCAGCGCCTCGAGTTTTGCGTTGTCCAGCTTCGCGGGCTGAAAGGGAGCCAGCGAGACGTTTTTTCAACCCTCTCTTTTGAAAATAGAAGACGAGTCAATATTATAAAATGCACAGCATATAAAAAATAAAGAAATGCGTCCGCTTTTTTCAATTTACTTTCAGTAATTTCAAACCGTCGTTAGTTTCACTGTTAAGGACCTCTAAATCAAAGAGAGGTTTAGATTCTTGTGTTTTGGTGTCAGCTTGCTGATTATTTAACAAATTTGCCTTAATTGCTGCTTCCTTAGCCCGCTGCTTGAATTCTTTAACATCTACTACAACTACCTCCTCTTGTGTCTTCGAATTCACACTTTGTCCTCTCTGCGCCGATAGTTTAGAAAAGCTGTTGGTTCCACTACCGCTTGATTGCAGATTAGACTGCTTCTGTTGTACCATAAATATCTGGGAGTTCTCTGCCAAAAAAAGTAGTAAAATTGTTTGTTATGTTCCATCTATGTCCACTCAGTACCAATATAATCAAACACGGCTTAAAATAAGAATTCAGCTCACCCTTAAATGTTTCCACTTTC
>JAHZNI010001646.1:0-18008 GCA_027744415.1 Seira ritae | reverse complement strand
GGGGAGGGGAGGGGTGAGGGATAAAATAAAAAATTGTGATGGGAGGGGTGAGGGAGGGGATACGTTTTTATAAATTTCGGATGTGAGGGGAGGGAGGGTAAACGTTTTTGCCCTTTAGGAGGGAGGGAAGAGGGAGCCAAAACCTAAAATCGCACCTCTGGTTCCCACTCAACAATGAAAATCACAGCGAGAGAGTAAGCTAGTGCAAAGCGAGCAGCTGAATTCTGAATTACGTACATTCACAATCATATTCTCATTTTTTTCTCCTTTGGCATCATCATCGCTTTCAGTTCGCATCGCATGACAGCCCAAGTCCATGCCATGTCCATATAATGTTGCGTTTTCTTTTTCTTTTGCAAAAAACCTGTTTTCTTTCAACTTTGTTCTTGTCAGTTCGGTACTCGGTACCTCAGTAAAAAATAGTCCTTTCTTTTATAACAAAGTTCAAAAAATGTAATGAAATCCCGACTATCCCTACTTACTTACTCAAAAAGACGCATAATATCCAGTTATCATGGATGGATGTGGACTGGACGGACATGGTGGAAGTAACTTGATCTTGGACATGACAACAGAAAACAGCGCATCTTCAAGAAATTTATTATCACTCTCGATGTTGCTGATACTTTTATTATATTGATGCGTTTGCGTTGTTGTTGTTGTCCTCCTCCTGTTCAATTTTTATCTGATTTATTTTGTATGCAAAAAAATAAATAAATAAATTGTTCACTTTTCCTTCCTTTCCCCATCCTGATCCTCCCATTTGATTTAAAGGAAGAAGGGTGCAACGCAATGTATTGCAAGATGATTGATAAGCACTTCTATAGCTAAGAAGCATTCTTTATCGATTGATTTTTAAAGTCTTTTTCTTTCTCCCGTGGGATTGGATTTTTTAATCGTGATTAGAATTACTGTCATTCTTGATTGTCGATTGTCGCTCGCTGCTCGATGACAGTACAGGATAATGTAATAATGGCCATTGATTAATTCACGGAGTGGTAATAACCACGTTTTTTAAATTCATTTCGTTCAAAGTTTCAAGAAGAAACACTTTAATGGGATACGTGTAATATTTCAATGTCAGCGTGATTCATTGGCCCTGTATGCATTGGTATTTGGTTTTGGTATCGCCGAAATGAAAGTTGTGTTAGGTTGTCGTGGAGTGGAATGGGCTAGGGCTAGGTTCTTGACTAGTTATGTTGTAGTTGTAGTTATCATCAATGATGATGATAAGCCATTAGAATTTATCAACGATCCCTGGGAAAGAAAAAAGACATTACACTCAAGCTTGAAGATGGCTTTTACAACGTCATTAGTTAAATGAATTGGCCCGGCGGAAAGATAGGTATGCTATGCTATGCAATGCAATTGCAAAAAAATAATTTGAATGGAGAAGAAATGGCCGCAGTCAAAGTGGATAGTAAAATATAAAAAAAATTCATGAGAAATATTCTACAAAAAATATGTGTGATGAGGACGAGGAGATGTGAGACAAGAAAATTGAAAAATTTTCTCCAGTGAAATTCAATCAATTTTTTTTATTTGGCATGTTCATTTTTTCAAACAAAAAGTCATTAGGATGAATAAGAAGACGCTAGTAACTTTGTGAGATGTTCATTATTACACGTTTTATTGGCAGAGCTTTTGGCTTCTGTTCAGCCAAGTAGTTCAACGACAGATGATGAGCATGGAGCTTTTCAATTACCTACCTAAAGGTATTTCATTTCCTTCTCTGGATGAATAATAGAATGCGTAATGTTTTCGTAGGCGAGCGAGTGAGCATTTTTTTTTATTTTCCCAGAAACAGAAAGCCTTTTCCTCTCCGTCTGACAATCTGTCGCAAAACAAAACCGAAAAAAAGAACACAACAACAATACACATTGACGTTTGTAGTAGTAATAATGGCACATTGACGTTTTTCTTCGCAAATTGCATGCCAATTGCCAAATGCCAAATGCCAAGCCAAAAAAGTCAGCAATGGCAATGGATATATTTCATTCGCAGCTGCTGGAGAAATTTGCCATCTTTTCTTTTTAATTCTTCTCTTCAGTTCAGTTCAGAAAGCTGATTGTAATTGTAATTTTTTTTGAGAAGGAAAGTGAACTAAAGAGGATTAGCCACAAACGATTGTTGATGTTGCTGATGATGATGATGACTATGACTTTGAACATTATTTCTCTCTGGAAAATGAATAATGATGGGATGGATTTGGATGGATGATAATGATCCCGAGCTAAGCCTGAGCTGAGCTATGTACTTACCTACATTACATATTTCCAATTGTAAATTGTAATGGTTAATGGCAATGTCCCATCATCCTTGATGTTCTTCTTTTTTTGCGACGGAAGAATGAACCCACATCATATCACATCACATAACAATATATGTACATACTCTTGTTTCCATATGGATTGGAGTGGACTGGACGGTAAATTTAAGTTTTTTTTTGATAGAATACCTTTTGGTATAACACCGCAATGGCAATGGCAAAATAACTATACTCGGCTTTGCTTATGTAAGATGAGGTAATACACGTTTTTTAATGACCACATGAAGACGTGCTCCACAGCAATAGGGGGCTGTCCATAAAATACGTAACGCTAAAAATCACTTTTTTCAGACCCCCCTCCCCCTGTTAACTGTTACAGGATAGGGACTTTAACATGGGCAAGATAGGCAGACCGAAACACCCCCCCCCTCCCCCTCTTTCGTTACGTATTTTATGGACAGTCCCTAGCAAGTACAGCTCCTCCGTTGCTGATGCTGGTTTGGTTTACTGGGTTTGCTTTTTGCATTTTAATCCGACAGAGTACATACAACAACAATGCAATCATCTACTATCTAATCCAGTGAATTTTAAATTGCTCGGGGGGAGAATTTTAAGCAACAATATTGGTATAATCACCATCATCATCATTTCACAATGTATTCTAACTCTAACTTCGCTTTACTTTGCTTTACTCCAAGTCCAGTCTTTTTAAGTATATTGTTGTTGTATGTAGTTGTGATGTGCTTGATGATGATTATGGTACTGCTCCTCAAAAACTATTTTAAAGTCAAAACCATTTACCGGACTGGAATGGACTGGGTGGGCGGTTCATTCCCCTAAACCTGATAAGATTTTTTTGTTCACGTCGAGAGTGAAAAGAGTATGAACTTCACACTTATCTCCAGCTGAATAAAAGTAGAAGAGTATTTAGGTAGGTACCCGAAAACGTGTAAAGAAAAAAAATGAATTTTTTTAAAACAATTCTCTCTCTGAATGTATGATCATATAGTATGTAATGTACATGCCATGCAACACAACAAAGCATAAAAAGTAATTTTTTTTTGCACTTGTTTCACACAAAAAAATTGTTCCTTGCAGGTAAGGAGGGGTTGAAAGAACTCCATCAGATCCGATCCGATCCAACTCCAACTCCCTGGCTTGTGGTTCTTTATCGCTCCGAGCGGAATGGTTTGGATTAAAGGAGTGAAATTAGCTTAGGTATTCACGATATAAATCTCTTTCGTTTCGAGCGAGGCTCAGAGGTGGGTACTGGGCATGTAAATGTAAATACATTACACGGGATGGTATTAAACGATTAAAAACTTTTCAAAATTGAAACTAGAGATTGCGATTGCGCTACACCTGCACCACCACCACCAATAGGCCGCCGGCATCTAAAGAAATCCGACAAGCAAAACCCGGGACCAGGGTTGATGGAATTCCTAGAAAAAATGTGCAGATTCCTCAAAGTTCATACATTTTTTTTGTCCTCTGTCATCGTCATCTCCTTCGATTCCGGAGAGAGGCATGACATTGCATGGCAACGACATCATTAATGGTATACCACCACTACCACACGACAAGCCATAAAAGGGTGAAAAACCTGATGTGATAAGAAAAGAGCAACAATGATTGCTTCAAGAATCTTGCTTACATAAATATACAAAACTTTTTGCAATAAAGTATATTATGGCATAATATTGCATAGCATTCATTGCATTGCATGCATATAGGTACTTACGTAAGTAAATACATATATGTATGTATCATCATGTCAGTATATCCTTTTGTTGTCGTATGCCCATCATTATCATCAGCATCATCCCACACGAGCGTATCGTATCCCCAACCCAATCCACTGGATTAAAAAGAAAAAAAGTATTTTTAGCGAAAAAGGATAAAAGCTAAAAGGATGTATCAAGGTTATTCCCATGCAAGCTAGAGCTAGGTGAAAGATAAAAGCATTTTCATCTCTCGTAATATCAAAATGTTAGCATGTCATTCTCACCTGAGAAAAAAGAACTTGTCTACCTACTCCTCCAAAACTACCTATCTATTATTGTATGTTCTCTTGTATGAACATCCACTACTATCTGCCGGCATTTATTTTTATGAAGATGATGTTATGCATGTTGACGAGTATAAGAGTATACCTTGTTTTAAGCCAAGCGAGCCGCAATTACATATTTATTTAGACCATTGCATTCTCCTACCTGTTCTAGTTGTGGTGGTACAGGTGATGACGAATGATGGATTAAGTATAAAAAATTTTTTTTTGCCATTTCATTTTGGATTTGACAGAAGAGGTAGGTATGAGAGCTACCACTACCACTACCACTACTTCTACCACCCAATTTGCAATTCTAATAGGAAGTAGACAGGCAATTTGCAAGATCTGAAAAATCCCGAGAAAATTGATTCCCATCATACCTACCAATGTATATAGGTATGGGTATGTGTGCAGGTATGCTTCTCGGAAAAAGTAAGCGATCCACTTTCGATGACGACTTTCAAGTATTTTCAACTAGTTTATTTTTTTTATCTTGCTCATAACATAACCAAACACATACTTTGTTAAATTCGATTGCTCATTCGAATTATTACTTTGTTCAGAATATCAGATATCTGAGCTACATAAGTAAGCTAGAGGAGATCTAAAGGTCCATTCATTTTTTGGTACAGGTACAGCAAATGAATTGATTGCAGATTTCTTCTTGTTGCTGTTGTGATGTGATGAACTACCTACTCAACTCAAGTTCATCATTACATCATTATTCGCATCATCGGGATCAGGATCGGGATTGGGATTGCGAAGTTATAGATAGTTTGCAGTATGTAGTCCTGTCCAGGTGCAGGTGCTCCCGATTTTATCCATTAAGTATAATATTGTATTGTCGTTCTTCTTCTTCTTCTTTTGATAGGACGTGATGTGATGTGAGGATGATAATGATGATGGTGAGCAGGCCAGGGTAAGCATGATCATGGGAAAAAATATTTTTTAGCACGTTTGAATCACATTATTATTACACATCTTTTGAAGATCAACGATGAACACTGGAATCAACCCCCTTTTTTGCAAAATGAAAGGATGGAATGGTAATGGTAATAGTATTTAATAGTAATGATATAGAATACAGGTGCACCATAGAGAAGAATAAAATGTATTTATTTCATGGATTGGACCTGCTACCTGAGATCCCGTCTTTTTTATCTCCCTGGGAAGGAATAATAATATGATTAATTGCATTTTAAAAGATGCCATGCCACTTTTTTCAGGTACCTACCTGTTTCTCCCAAAACTAAATACAATACAATATACAATACACCTGCCCGCCTCCTTTTCCACCGATTATATATTTTCTTTTTTTGATAATGACTCCTCGGGAAAATGATTCTCCTCTAGATTTGAATTCTCACCAGCAGCATCAGTACTTATCAGTATAGCAAAAAAATATATTGATGGAAATGAAGGAGAAGAAGATATTCGGAGAGTACATTTTTTTCTCATTCTCCGCCGTAATCATCACTAATGTAATGTAATCATCGTTAAACTCTCCATTTTTTTATTAAATCATTTGCATTTAAAACAGGGATTGGGATTGATTATGATTGAGATTACATTATGATTACGAAGATAGAGAGGCAATACTCTCATTATTACCATGTCTACATAGAAAACATTCACCGAAATTCCTTCACTGGACGGTCTAGCAAAATTTTAATCTTTTATTGAATGCTTCAAATCATGAATAATTTTTATTCTCTCTCTCTCAATCAGAATCGGAGCACGGCTCGGCATTGGAATTTTTGGCTTAGAATTGGGTTGGATTTGGGGCAGCAATTGCAATTGCAATACTTTCCGAGCCTCATGACATCACATTACCCGGGTAACTGGGACTCAACTTATTTTGCTTTTCGAAATCGGGAAGCTCGCGAGTATCTCAATTACATTTTGACTGCATCTACTATCTACCATAGTGATTTGACGTCGAGTTCAAGTTTGACGAGAAATGCGCGCGAGATTCAATTTTTGAAATTTTGACATGCAAATGTAAACAGACCTGAGTACTCACGGACACGGACAGCTTTTATTTAGCTATTCAAACTCAAAATGGATTGAATAATGTATTATGCTGACTTACCATCTACCTTGTTGATTATTCCCACAATCCACAAAAACCATTTTTTTCGCAAATACATCAATATTTAAAGTTCCAGTTATCATCTACGCTTTGCAAAATTAGATTAGATAAGATAGACATTTAAATCCAAGTTCTGCCTCTGGGAACGTGGGAATGTAAACAGTAAACAATATCGTACGTACGTAGTAAAGTACCTACCTACTACCTACCCAGTTTTTTCTGCTTGCATTTCCCACAGAACACGATACGGTACTTCATATTACATATTGTGATGATGATGCAAGCGAAAATAAATATTTTAAATCGACAAAGTCTTGTCATTGTCGATTGTCCCAAAAAAAACTTTTTTTATTGCTCAAATCCCGCTAAAGAGATCAGAGATCAACGGGGTAGACTGCCTGGAATCGCAGATAAATAGGAATTGCAAAGGGAACATGCAAGTACCTACGTAGTAATTCTAGTTCTAATTCTAAGTAAGCTTTAAATTTGTTCTCCACCTCCTCCTCCAACTCCAGAAGAAGAAGAAATACGAAACTTAAACTACCCAAAAAAAAATATTTCCATTCTCCATGAACTACTTTCATTCTAATCCTTTTTCTACGTCGTCGTCGACGTCATGTCATAAAAAAAAGCCTAGCCAGTCCATAAAGTGAGGATGATGTTGATGATGATCCTGAGGAGATAAACAGTTTGAATGTTGAATATAGTAATGTGATGTGATGTGGAGGAGATGAGATGATGCCAACCAGACAGCATGGCATTTCACTTCTCCATAAATCTTCATTTTTTTTATTACAGGATGTGATACCTAACATCAGTAATGGGACACTTTTTTACAAGTTTTTTTAGACAACACAACATACAAAATTCAAAAGATTTTTTTTTATTCTTGTTCCTCAATGCTTCAACTCAACAATGCATCAGACAGAATGAGAATGAAGGAGTTTTTTTGTATTTTACATTTTCCCATTAAGAAATATATGATCTTGTCCTAATCGTCGTAAGTAACCGTAGGTAACTGTAAGAATGTGTAACCCGCCCCTGAGCCGGACCAACAAGATGTACTTTTTCCCTCTTCTTCGAATTTCCAATTCCATCCAGAATCCAAATCCAAACTCTACTGCGAATGAAATATAATGCAATGCAATGCAATGCCAAGTTGTCTGCCGTGATCGAAGTGAAGAAGAAAAAAGGGGTTCCTGTTCCTAGTTCTTGTGCCATGCCATGCCATGCCATGAGCCTCACCTACAAGTTGGGAGGTTTGACCCGTTTTCAAAGGAATGCATAATATTCTCCGGACAAAAGACATTTCTCAACTGAGCACTCAAGCTCACACAATCACAATGGACAGAAAAAGGGATGAGCTTAAGAATATAAAATAAATTACTCAAGTTGCGCAAGAACAGCATAACCACATTCTTGTACACACCGATAGAATAGGTAGATAGATAGATGCATGATAATTTTGAAATGCAGATGCACACACAAAAAAATATTCATTAATATATGTATTTACTTAATTCTCCTGGTCCTGATGCAATAGTGTCTTTCAGGAAACGTGAGAAGTCCTTCTTCTGGTTCTATTTCAAGGAACACAACACCATTACATAATTATAATTGCATTCAAACGAGCTCGGGAAAAATAAATACTATTGCATTTTTTGATGCATAAGTGCATAATGCATAATGTGCATAAGTTCTCGTTTTACATAAATAACGCAATACCAATTTCAACTTTACATATTGCTCTTCAAGTCATCAAGCCAGAAGGGTTAAGGTTTAAGGTAGTTCTAAAAATGTTATGGCCTTGTCTTGGTTCGTTCAAAATGTTGTAATGAGCAATAAAAAAATATCACAAATTTCATGTACATAGTACCAGTCCAAGCAGAGATGGATTTTGTCCGGACAATATTCGTCATTTTCCAGGAAATGGAAAATAATGGACTTTATGGGAAATAATGGTAAATATGGACAATAATGGGTAATAATGGACAATATTCCGTCTATTGTGGTATCATATTACCCCTTTTACTCTATGATTACCCTGAAATGAATATATCAGAATTGTATTATATTATTGTCCGATTTCCAAGTTTGATATTGCCCATTATTGTCCGGACAATATTATATTGTCCACACCCTGATTATTGCCCAGCGCCAAGCCCGAGTCCAAGTGCGTCCCTGCCTACTTTTTCTTTTGTGATATTTTAAGATCTCACATTACAACACCTTCTCCGAAATGCATTCCGAAATGCATAAATAGGTATATATATTTGACATGTTCTTCGAACTTCGAATCTCTGAAAAACAAAGGAGTTGTTTCTAGACATGAATTCCTTATTCCTTACCAGGAATCCAATCGTTAAAACTGGAAATGAAAACAAGGGAATAATTCACTATTCACTCCTTCATGTTCAGATCAAAGCTTAAAAAAATACTTCATTGAATGAATTCGATTCGAGCTCAGCTAAGGCCAAGGTTGACCTCCTCCATAGGTCGATGCATTTCGACGCATTCTAAAATTAACTATGTACACGCATTCTTGTTCCATTCCAGTTAAAGAGCCAGAGAGAGTCATCTTCGAGGTCATCCGTGTGAGACTGAGCCAGACTGCTCGTCGCCGTCCCACCGTCCGACCAACCGCCGCGAGACCCTATATAAAAAATACAGAAATCTAAACGGTAATTCCATATAAAAACTTTAAAGTTTTTTTTTCCTTCAGTCCAAGAAGAATTCCTGACATGATCATATAAAATACCCTATTGGAATTGGATTCATTTCTTTCTTTCTTTCTTGAAAGAGGAACATCCAAATGGACAAGGTAACAGCCCATTTTTTTCCCTTCTTCTCCAGAACGCATATTTTTTCATCGGGAAAAAAAGAAATCATTGTGCCGATGCGATGCCGATATATGTTCCATTCACTACAATATGTATAGGTATTACTACTATATACAGTACAATTGTTGTAAAAATATTATAAGAATGGAAAGAAATAAAAAAAGTTTTGCACCCTGCTGCTGTTGCCGTTCTGTCTGGTTCGTTCAGGTCTGGCGTGGTCTTGGTCTTGGTCTGGAAATATTATTCTTGGCTGCTGCATTGGATTGCATGCCATGCCATGCACTTGGTAATTCTCACTTGACTTTGGTTTTGGCTTTGACTCCGTGTGATGCAGTTGGAGTTGCGGAGATTCGAAAAAATAATGAGAAGGAGATAACGTGTGATTCCAACTGGGAACGATGCCGTATATCATCATCATCATTTTCTTCTCCATCTTAAATGCTCTTGTGTATCGGCAGCGGCGGCAATCACTTCGATAAAAATGACTTGGAGGAGAAAAAGGAATGCGTGAATGGGAATCTATCAAGAGATAAATAGAAAAAGAGGGACAAGCCAAAGCCATGCCAAGCAGGTACCACAATGTCTGGCAGAACTCTCTCCTCTCTGCATCCCACTATTTCCTCATAAATTATTCGAAAATTGGCCTTTGCACCTCCTCAGAAATGTACATAGCTATAGCATTAAATAGTCATGGCCATAGCTCACCTCTTCAATGATCTTGTAACCTTTTTTTAACAATGCAAAATGCAACAGTGTAAGGATGAATGGGCAAGATGGACTATCTACAATGGAATAAAAAAATCTATATATCCTGAGTTCAAATCCAATAAACCCCGAAAACAAAATTCTTTGAACGAATGTTGTATTGGTATTGGTATTGGTATCGGGACAAGGTATGCAACATGCAACAAGGACGTTTTCTTTTTCCAGAAAAAAAATTATCATGTTGAATAGGTGGATAGGCACATCAATATCAATAGAATAGAATTAAAAGAGAGGGCGAGCGAGAGGGATATACGCTTTTATACCTGTCCTTTTTTTGTCAACCTGAATTCTGAATGAGAATTGTGAAAAAAAAGACGACAGGTAATTCAGGTAAAGTATAATAAATGAAAAGAATTGAAAAATATAAAAGCAGTAAAAACGTGCTGATCTATATTCAGGTGGACAATGAAATGTGCATTGCAAAGCAAAGGCATTGATTGCCATGCCAGGTATTGTGGAACAGGTCGACCAGATCAGAGATCAGATCAAGAGCGCAAAAAATAATCTCTTTCCTTTTTTCTCAATTGGTTTTAGTTTTGGTACCTTGCAGTCTGGCTGTTGTACATTTGAAAAAAAAATCTTTTTTAAATTTTAAAAGGGATTCTTTTTTGTCAATTGTCAATACATCAACATTCAACATGACAATGCTTTATAGGTAGGGTGAATGAAATGAAAGCAGCAATTTTAGGTGGAAATTGATGAATGTTTCTCTCACTCAGCTATAATAGTAATAGTACATAGGTAATCCAGAATTGGAATGGGACTATGGAACTCATCATTTTTTTAAAGGTTTTGTGAATTGTAAATTGCACATTACATTGCACTTTGCTTTGCTATATGAATTGCGATTGTCCTATCCCATATACTAAACTAAACACACACCCCATGTTTCTCTGTATTTCCTCTTTTTCCAGTGAAAATTATTCCTTTTGTTCAGCGAAAAAAAATGAATGAAAATGATGGGATCAATGGCGTTGTAAAAAAAAGAGCAACGGTAGATAAACTTTTTGGTCATCATTATCATTATGAATGTATGTATGTATGTATGTACCTTGTACATACCTGCCATTACCTTGTTCCTTCTTCATCATTCATTCTCATCTACAATCTACCTGACTGAAAGAGTGAGTAGGTATGAGTAAAGTGAATAAGGTTTTTGAGCGGAAACGTATCTTTTTTTTGTAGAGGGCAAAAAAGGCCGGTCGGAGGTCCCCGGAGAATATTGCATGCAATGCAATGCAATGCAATGCATTCGTTCAAGGGATTTGGAAATTCATAATGAAAATGAAAATCAGACAATGCAGTACGATAGCTATACAAAGGAAGAGAAAACGTAAACCGATTTTCCTCAATGAAAAAATAAAATTTCTAGATTTTTTTTTGTATGAAATGAGAATGAAATCAATGCTGTTCTCAATTTGGGAATTGTGCAACAACAACATGGACATTATGCAATGCAATGGATTTTACGGATTATGTATGTAAAAAAGGACAGGAGGATTCTTGGGATTTGGGAGTGATCATTGTTGAATTCGGGGAAGTATTGCGTGTAGGTAAGTTTGTTTATTCAAAATTACGTTTTTATGAATTAAGTAAGCAGCTTTAATTTGATTAAAAAATATTCCTTCATCTCAACTCAATCAATTTGGATTTTGAGCAGCTACTTAAATAGCCAGGAGTTTTGAGTGTCAATTGGAAATGGGAATTTTTTAAAGATTCGTTAATATTAATTATCCGATAGAGTTCAGCATCATGGTCCACGTTGATTTCTAGGCAAAAAGTTAATCCGTAATGATCTGGGTGGTCTGGTCCTTCCAGTTCCGATCCAGTAAAAAAATCTTTTGAATGCACCTATTCTCATCGAACTGTGCTTACTTGAAGCGTTGAAGCGCGTGTAGTATTTTTTTTCCTCGAAAACCGTGTCAAACTTTGCATTCTTTTGTTTTCAAATGAAGAGTTTACCACCAACCTTGTCAGTAAACAAAACAACTTTGAATGCCTAGCCTACCTACCTACCTACTTTGTACTTCGATAAAATATGTGTGATCGTGTGATGTAGGAAGAAAGAGGTAAAGTTATTATTATGAATGCATGTCACTTGATCCACTTCATACCTCCAACCAGAGACGAAGTCATCGAGTGTCTGAACAGAACAGTTACACATGCTCGATGCTCATCTCAAATTCCTTGGCATTGTTGAGATGAGCTCAATATGACTAGATATAACTTTGACTAGAATAACGAAGAAACTTTTTTAAATATGAATAGAAGTACATAATATCATGTACTTTCGAGATCTTCATTTTTTTTCACTTTGCTTTGTTATTATTCCTGTTTGCTTTCTGGTCTGGTCTGGTCTTGTCTTTTCTCCACACTTCTTGTTGGCTTGGCTTCCTTCCATGTACGAAGGAATTAAGGGAAAAAAGTTAAAGATGATTATGATTATGATGATGATCCTCATCATAAAGCACTCATACTCATATTCTCCTCCTCATCATCATCATCCCACGGGAAAATCTAGCTTGACAACGGAATAATTCGTAGATGTGTGCGGAGACCACCCATTATTTATTCATATTATATTCATAATAATATAATCATGAAGAAGAAGAATAAACAGTTTTCCTTCTTTTTTCTTCTCTTCCTCAGGAAAAAAAATCTTGTACATGGGTAATTGTAATGACAATATATTTCTTCCAAGATATGATTACATTGTCACTTTTTATTTCCCAAATAGGGTTTTTATTTTCTGGGAGGGTCTAGTCTGGAAATGAAAATGAGGTTTTAAAGTTTCAAATACATATATGCATTTTTTATGAAGTAAAAAAACAAAAGGACAAGTAAAGTACGCCACATCACATGCTGAGATTTACAAAAATAAATGCAGAGAAAAAACACAACAAAAATTTTTTCAGTTTTGAATTATTCATCTGTCGATTATTATTTTTTATTATTAAATATATTTTTCCCGCACAATATTTTTTTGACAACAAATTCATTCAAAAAGTAGGTCCAATTACACTAGGTTTAGGATTACAATAACAATAACCATCAATCATTCAATAATTGCTTGAAAATATCGTCGACAATATCGCATTACAATTGGTCAATGTAGCAAATATGTAGTAGTAGACGTGTAGTAGTTTTGCATAGCTAATGTTTACATAATAATAATTAATTAATTACACTTAACCATTACAATTAGAGAAAACAAATCTAATCCTAAATTTTACAATATTATTTTCAATTTTCATCTTCTACTTCTACCTAATAAAAACTTCGTTCTTTAGCGTACAAAAAATAAATTGTTTGTATTTCCGGGGAGAATCAACGAGAAAAGGAGCTTTTCTAAATTCCTAAATTGCATAGTAATAATCATAATAATAGCATTGTCATCTATCTATACATGTACAAAAAAGAGGAAAGGAACGGTTCCACAGCACAGATTCATGATAAATTTCAAAGCAAAAAAAATTTCAAAGAAAAATTTAGTCAAATTGGAAAATCACAAGAGGTGGTGGTGGTCCTGGTCATCATAGAAATTTCGTCATTTAAATTCGTAGTAGTATTACAATGGGTAGTATTTTTTTGAAAAGGAAAAGTTCATTTTTTTAAATCTATTCTCTTGTCATTAATATTCATATTTTTTATCTATTCACAAATATTTTTGGTTTAAAGCTTTCGCACAGCGTTAAGTCGTCGCTTTCTCTTGATATATTTTTTTTACTTCATACAAAAAAAATTTTTTCCCTACAGATTAAACCAAAATATTTTTTTAAATAGCAAGCAACAAAATAAACCCGTAACCTGGCCTGTGTGTCTCTCTAATTTTACGTATGTACTTAGCTTTATACCTTACACTTACTATTTATCCCAAGAGAAAAAAAAACATTCGAGATGATGATTTTTTTTTGTTTGTAAAAAATAAGTTAATAGTTTTTTTTTGTAAGGGAGATCTAGACGTTTACATATTTTCTTGTGTATTTTTTCCTATTTAATTTGTCAAACTGGCAAAAAACTTTGATTTCTCTTTTACCTCAACCTCAACTAGGGTGAAAAATATTCCTTTCTTGATGATGTATTTTATTATTGAGACCCAATGAAACATTTTTCAGCAAGTGAAAGGAAACAATTTATGTATGATTGCTTTCTTCCACTTCCTGTTCTTGTACGTGTACATCCTAGATATTTTTCCCAAAAAAAAAGAAACTTCTATCGGCATATTGAACTTTCCATTTCCATGATTTCCAAATTCGGAGAGATCTTCATTATTACTTCGTGAGATAAAAATATAAATTGTGGATGATGGGGTTAAATAAATGTAGTATGTATGTATGTAATTAATACAAAAAAAAATTGTTAAGATGAAATTGAAAATGAAAAAGGGGAAAGATATTTGTTGTCCAGAGTTATTACTGTATATACTGTACACATACATAATATTAATTACTTAATTATATTTACCTCACTAATTTGTTATTATTGTATTTACCTAAGCCCTATCTAGAAAAAAAAGGTGAAGCGTGAAAGCTAAGCGTAATTTTCGTTATATCAAAGCGATGACTAAGAAATATTTTCTCCTCTTCAATTTTCTCTCCGCTATGCCTACATAATATGTACCTATGCTGCTGATTTAATTATATTTGTGTTTTGGCTTCATTCATTCATACTCAAAATATATAGGGGAAAAATTTATATATTGCTCAACAAAAATTTCTGATTGTGAATGCAAAAAAAATTGATTTAAATGATGACAATTTTTTGTAGCAAAAGATAAAACATAATGGATGGATGCATGCAATTGAAACTCTGATCACACCGTTTATACTTATTATTTAGCTAATTAATAATTAATGACCTAGAATTAGTTTCCCTCTTTTTTAAATTAATAAATAAAATATAATTTTTTTCCATAGTATATATCGCACCTAACTTATTTATGTACTTAGTTCTAGGTATGTACAACCCAACAACAACACAAAAAAATAAATAAATAAAATAAATTGATGATGAACGGATCGGATCAAAAAAAAATTTTTTTTCTAGGAAGATCATGAACCCAACAACAAGCTTTATATTTCATGCATAGAGATAACAATAAAAAAAATTCATCCCTTTATAATCTCGTTCCCTTTTCCAATATAGGTATTCCAACAAAAAATAATAATAATAAATAAATAGTGAGATGATGTGGATTGTGGATGTTGATAAAAAATAGCTAAAAATTGAGGATGAGAGATGAGGATCATTGAATCTTTCCCTTTTCGATCTTTGTCAATCTATCTATGTATGTATCTGCATAGGTATTCATTTTTGCATATTTATGTATTTATGTTTGTATTTATTCCGTCCGAGAACCTACAAGACATTTAATTTTTTTTCCCAAACTAAAGCCCAAGCAAAAAAAAATATTTTAACGCATGCATTCTGTGAATCACACTATTCCATAATCAAATCATATCATGTCAAAAAAAACAATCCGTACTTTCAAAGTCAACATTATTTTCATCCCTTCAAAAAAAAATATCTACCTACCTACATACCATTGTATTTACGTTCCCATAAAAAATAGTATTACCATAATAATAATTATTAATTTAAATATTACTAAATTTGATAAATTATATATTGTAGAAAAAATTTTTCCTTTTAAACTATATTGCAACAGCAGGATTATCTCGTGAAAAAAAATACCGAAAACCGATGATGATGATTCGAGCAACGATGATGTGCTTCAAACGAACAAACCAAAAAAAATCAGCCGAAGTCCTCCAATTGCTTTTTTAATACATTTTTGTTGTTGATAAAGCGTGTTTGTTGTATGCATTCGCAATTCGAATTGAATTTCAATAAGCCCGTTTCTTCCTTTCCGCGTTGGCAGCTGAGGAGGCTGGAGCACTCTCTGAGGCGGCCTTTGCCGTCGTCGTCGAAGCGGATCGCTTTCTCACCGGCAAAAATCCTGGAAGAAAAAAATTAGTTCATTAATATTATTTTCGAGGAAAATGCAATAAAAAATATTTTTCTTTAATCAAAGTCAACAGTCATTTTGATAAAGAAGGGGAATCATAAAAAAAATAAGTTCTTGAGAATTATTTTTTTCATTGCTCCATTAAGCTAAAACAATGGAGGAACCTCTGCAGGAGGGAAGCGATCATAAAAAATATATAGATGGACTTGCAAACAAATCATTATATTATTCTCCCCAATGCAAATATGCACTCGTCTCCTTAGGTCTAGTCTGGAGGAATGAATCAAATCAAAATTCGAACCGATTCAATCCATCCAATCCAGATGAAATGGCAGAAAATGGGCTCTTGATTTATGTCAATTCCTGTTTCCTTTATATTTTATGGCCCATAAAACAATCATTTTTTTCCTGGTCCCTCTTTCCTCCATCTCATCTCGGATGAGAAACAAAAATATTTTTCAAATACCAAAACCAAAACCATTTGAATTTGAATAATGAATGGGGAATGCTAGAATGAGTAAAAACAATGCCATGAAAATAAATAAATGAATTCTCATTCATTTTTTTTATCTAGAATAGCTGCATTCAACCTAAAGTTCCCGCAACAAAATCTATCCGTCAGTTAATCATATCATGAGAATGACGTTGGTCAATTAACAACAACATTATTATTCTTTATGTTCATTTCATTTTCATGGACTTCTTCTGCGAGTCAAATGAACAAGAGCGTAATTTACGAGACCTTAATAATGCAATAGGAAATAACTACTTAGATAAGGGGAAAATGGCCAATCCATTCTTCAACTTCATAAATTATTCTGGTTTTTTTTCTTTCTTTCGGACGAACAAGCAAATAGCAAATATCCAGCATATCCAGAGCTCTGAAGACTTTCTTTTCCACTCTCTCTCTCTCTCTTTGATTCCAATTTTTGTTGATTAAACAATGCAAAGTGTAGAACAACAAGAGAAGAAAAAAATCATCAGTGTATTTTTTATTCTTTTCAAGAGAACGTGTGAAATATTTAGAAGTGAATGCTCCAACTCCATGTGAAAATATTTTTTTTTCTCGTCTACAGTCTACAGCCAAAAGACTCCTTCTTCTTCTTCATCAACATCAACATCGTAAAAAACACATCGTGAACAAAATGAAAGTATTGGTACGCGTACGTACTATTTTCTCTTGAGCTCCCAAACCAGACCGGTTCCAGACTGACTGTTCACGATCATGATCATGATCATGATCACGATGATGATGATCATCATCATGACTTACGCATAAATACTTCTTCCTTACAGATTAAATGCCTTGAGAAAAAAGAATTTTTTATGGGAAAAATCTTTTTTTTTTGCTTAACAAATTCCTCCAAGTTAATCAATAAAAAAACGGTTTGCTTTAATCAACATCAACATAACATGGCATGGTAACTTTGTCTTCATGGCATACCTAATTTGTATTTTTCCAAAGTCATGGTAAAGTTCAGAGGAATGCATGAAAATGAAAGCCGAAAAGCCACCACATGAAATTGAAAACAATGCGCATTCCAAAGTTCGTCATAATATAATCATAATAAAACATAACGAACCTGTGTATGGCATGGCATGGCCTAGTATGGCTATGGAATGGCTTGGCTTTGGCTCATTTGAAAGATCACCAGAGGTTACGTTCAAAAGAGAAGAAAAAAAATTTAAAGAGATGCATTATAGACATTTATCACACTCATTCAATGCATTCCATCTTCTTCTTCCTTCCCGAGGAGAATATATTTATTTTTTGTTTCTGGAGCGATGTCTGACTCTTGCTCTCCATGCTATGCACTATGCACCCATTATAATAACAATAATAGCAATAATGACGATAGCGGATTGCCCATCATCATCACCACATCATCATCATCATGATCGTGATCATCATCATTCTCTGTGAAAGAAAATTCCGAAGTCTTTTCCATTCCTCCAGCCACACCACACCACAGCCAAATAAGGCATCGATCCTGAAAATCCTCTGATCCTCTGACTTGACTTGG
>JAHZNI010001645.1:0-19619 GCA_027744415.1 Seira ritae | reverse complement strand
GTTAAGTATTATTGAGCAATACCAGAGCATTTAAGTAATAGTAGGAGTTTTAAAAGTGATATTTGTTCAAAGTACCAAAACTTCTTCTTGGTCATTTTTTTCAATGGGACTTCTTCTTTAACAATAATAGCTGGATACAAAAGTGAACATGTTTTGAAAATACATTGCCTCTTTATTATGGCTCCATTGCTACTCATATTGTATTCCAAAAAGGTGACTTTCCTTAGTTTCCTTGATCCTCCTAGGCTTTTCCAAGATATTTATTTGCTCTCTTACTTTCTTTCCTCTGAAGATGCAATTCTTGCAAGACACAAGCTAACCCCCGGCGTGACTCAGATATCTCGATACCGAGAGCAATTATAATAAACTGTACATTTCTTCAATCCTCAGGTCCCTGTAATATCTTCTTAGAGTACTCGTTAGAACTCTGCTAACGTTGTAATGGAATCAGGTAGAGGACAATTATGATGATGCTGTTGCTCTGAAAAGATAATATTTCGAGTGCTTATTATGTGGAAGATGAAATGTCTAAAGCCTTATTTTAAAGCGCTCTCCATGTTCATGTTCCCGAAATTCAATTGCACCTTTTTCGGAGAATTAGAATTTGTCGAGCCTTTTGCTACGTACATTAAGTATACGTACACGCTTTAAATGCCCCCAATTGCACTTTAGTCCAAAGCGAAATCAATAAACTTGCCTGTTCATAAAAGAGCAAAAAAGCCTTCCTACAAGAAAGATATCATGCATCGAGCTCAACAATTTTATTCTTTATAAAGAGTACAATACTGAGAGGAGAGGGTCGTGTTTGGTTCAGCTAACACTTTATACAATGACAATCAGGTTATTGATATGTATGTATCAATTTTCAACCTTATATGTTTGTCTATTCTATATAGTAGCATGCAACGCGACACTCCATAGGCATAAACTTTATACCAGGAGCATGAGTTTCCCTAACGTTATACTACTGCTTCCTTCTTTTCATTTTCATTCGGTTCGGGGAAAGTATGACTCAGAGGTTTCTCCAGGATCCCATTAAAATCATTATCCTTACTTTTTTCTAGGGTACAGTTTGAGATCCACAATACCCTACCTTTACTTTGGCTCTTTCTTGGCTAAGATAAACTGGGATAGAATTCACTGCTACGTTAGACTAGACTCGCGTCTTTCCTTCGCCGCCCGCGCCCCTACTGCCGTTTTACTTGATGTAATAGCATTACCTCTACGTTTTGAATATCATAATTGAATCTATGCAGATATGTACTATTTGTATCTACCATATCTATACCACACGGATTTTCTTGAATTTTCTTTAGGACTATATAAGAAGCATTTTATTGTCGCTTCTGCTGAAATGAGAAAATGCATGACGCATTATTGCCTTTACTGGCCTTTCATTCGAGCGTAAAAGAAGACCCGATATTAGGTATATAGCAGGTAAGGTAAGTAATTCGCAGAATTTTATCATCTTATTACGCTAATGCATGTGGCGAAACTTAAAGTAGCCTTGAATTATGTATATACATGTATACATGCATGTGTTGATGTATAGCCCGTAATAATGAGATGAGATATATGTCATGTGAAGGGAAGATTGCACTTTGTTATACCTTGCCCCTTTTTTGCGGCTCATGTCGGTGTAATGGTGTGCTATTGAAGAGGCACCTTGATAAATTGCCTTTACTTTCACGGTTCACGGACACAATTCATTCGTGCGATGTTTTATCATGCTGACCAAGCTAATGAAGTATGATTTATTTTTTCATTCCGCTAGTGCAACTGGCAACTACTGCTTAAGTAAGGTACTTTATTAGGTTGCCACACTGTAATAATGAGGAAGAAGAGAGGGGCAGCGGGTAGCCACGCTCCAGGTGTACACGTTTGAGCTTCCATGTCATGGGAAGCAGGCTTTCATGATAGCAAGTTATTACGTTACAATAATATTAGCTTATTTCGCAGTTCGTATTGTTTTCACTTGGTTCAGGGTCAGTTTTATTCTTTCCTTCCTCCTGGTTTGTTTTTCTCAGTACTTATCCTCTGGTCAGCTCCTGCTCGTCTTGATATCACTCTACAAACATTATATAATTTTCGAATCAATGTAATAAAGGCTTATTCTGGGTATTTGTTTTAGGCAAAATTTTGCGTTGGTGTCATAAATATGTAGTTGATTAGGTAGTCTAGATTTCGCATAATTTTTAGCATGGGCTGGCTTTATTATTATGAATATAATAAATTCCTATCTATATAGGTATGCTAAAGTGAAAAGTGGAGAGAAAAGCAATGGGATGAAAGCCGAGTTTCCAAACAACTCGGTTGCCAACTACTTGCTTGCAGGGGTAAGCCAAGCCTAATGATCGGGTAGGGTGCAAGGTGTAAGGTGTAAGTGTTACATGTGCAGTCTTTCCCTTACGCTAAAAAAATTCCTTGCGGCTTGGCTTTTTTATGCAATCCCGGTTCAGGGTTTGGAGTCCAGAAATGAAGACGACCGATATCTCAAAAACTTACGAGATTGACATACCAAAATCCAACTTTTGGGATACATTTACATCCTACTTTCTAGGACTCCAACAGTTGGGTCTTGTGACCAAAAATTGTTGGACTCCAACTAGCCATCAATAAACAACATCCCCGTGTATGACTCTCACATGAATATGTGCATATATCTTTGATGGGTATGCACTTGCGTGCTTATACATGTTATGTGAAAGTATGAGAATGATGGATATGCTAGAGTATACTTTTCAAAATGCAATGCTTCTTTGTTTCTCCTGAATATACTATGAAATATTTTATAAAAGTATATCTTCGAACATTAGCCAGTGAGAGTTATGTATGACAATGAGAATCAAAATAAATGTTTCGATTTTTTTCCATTTACTGCTACTACATGTTCGCCTAATATCAGCTGTACTAACTAGCTAATCCTTCTCTTTCTCTGACCAGCGTCGCCTCCGTCTTGCTCCTTCAGCTTGATCCATTGACCATCGTGATTGGAGGCGATATAGTTTAGGATGTTTATAATTTATTTTCTCGTAATCTACAGTAAAGCTGTCTTCTGCGCCTGATAATCCACCAAACATTCCAGTAGCTTGTCAGAAGGCGGCATACGGATCACTGCAACAAAAACTGAAATAATAAAGATATAGTTAGTTTCTTGATAATGTGACCTAATATATACTACTGTGATTTCACTCTTATCAGTACTACCTCAGTAGGGAGCTGAACAATGTTCCGGACTTGGAGCTTCCATTCTCCCTAAAAAAGACCAAACTGATGAAATCTCTAAATATAATGATTATACAATTTTTTCAATGGTGCAACTAGTTGCGCCAAAATATTTACCTTGTAAGCACCGCCACAATCCTAAAATCGAATCAAAACCGTTTGGTCAATCTTGAGTCGCAACTAGTTGAGGCTTTTCTCATCGCCATAGCTGGAACAGGTGACGATCCGTCGTCAGCTCCTTTTTTTGGAGACAAAAAATCACGTTCGCAATTATACTTCATTCATGACTTGTGTCAACTATTTGCGCCATACCGCATAGATCCGCTGATTGACAGACTTAAAGCTTACTCCATTCTCCAGCTCCATTAAAGCTTACTGGAACCGTTCCGCATGTTTGAGCATTTTACCTTGTCACATTCTTGAACAACTATACAAATTGCAAAGAAATCGAATTGATTAAAAACAAATTGTGTTTCAAATATTTTCTCGGCGTGTCGCAACTAGTTGCTACTAAGCCACTTCAGGGGTGAGTTCAATAAATCTCTTGGTTCACAAAATTAACTAAGTGCATTTGAAAATTCTTGAACTTACGTAAGGTCAGCTGTTGAATTTTGTAAAAGTGGCTTAGCTGACAAAAGCTCCGCTTCAGTTTGCAATCGTACTCCCCCACAAGCTAGTCAGGATCCTCCAAATCATTTTACTTTAATTATTTATTTGTCTGAATACAAGAATCCGGAAATTCTTTATATTGTTATTACCTTTTTCCAATACCCGACCTTTACCTTATCACCCTGTCACATTCGCTATTATTATTTTTTAAAGCTGCAACTAGTTGCTGCTGTTAATGAAAGTTTAAAAGAGACTTTTTTAGTTGTTAACGAACTCGCTAAACAGAGTTTATTTACTAGGTCCGCATTAATAAAATATGTCATCTGATTCAGCGAATTTGAAAAAATATTAAACGTTTCATCTACTGGTATACGTGTTGGTATTCGTTTGCATAATTTTTGGTTTTATTCGTCGCACTGGAATACTTTTCGGTGGGATATTTCAGTCTAGTATGTCTGATCGCATGTCTGAGAATGATTTTCGCTGTGTTGTCATCAAAAGATATTCCAATGCATATTGAAATTGCGGCTGGGATATCCTTAATTTTTCAATAATGGTTTGCAATATTTAAAAAACAGCTCAGTAGGAAAAACTTGAAATTCAATTCATGCATTTCTTGTCTTGAAGCAACAAACGTGAAAGCTTGCCTGGTCTGTAGTGCACGTAACGCAATCTTCCCTGAATAATTGCATCACTATCACCTCAACTCGACTGTAAAGCAATGCAAGGATTTCATCTTGAAATATTTCAGGAGCATTCTATTCTATTAGGAGCTGCCAGACCAGACCAGTCAAAAACAAAACTGCAAAAATTAAACATTTAAACAATGAAGACAAGGTAAAACCTACAGCAAAAACCCAGCCATTCAAATTCCGACTTTGCCCAGTTGACCATTGCAAAGAATGAAATTCCCGTTAAATCAAGTACCACACCAACACCAAGTCAAGCCAAGCCAGGATATATCTATTCTATAAGGTTAGCCCAACCGAACTGGCTTTGGCTTGGCTCTTTTCTGCATATTACCACTTTATCTTTTAAAGAAATCACTTTTTACCTAGATATTTTTTCATGAATCTGAATGGGAATTCAATGTACAGGTTATGTGTGCTGTGCGTGAAAGCACACTTCAAACGGAATTCGACTTCGAATCATTCATTTCATTTTTGTGTAATTTTTAAAAGAAAAAACCTTAAAGGAGAGTATCAGATGCAGAAAGCTAGTTAAGCTTAATCCTCCTCTTTGGCTTGCCTTGGATAAGGATGTTAGTAGTAAAAACAGGTATGGTGCCTAGTGCCTACAACCCAGCCATGGATCGGCGGTCGAAGTTGAATTAGTAAGTTTTCTTTCCTTTGTTGGGGCGATGCATTACTTACCTCACTCATGCAAAATCTCTGCAATCATAATTGTGGCAAATAGTACGTACAGGGTACACCTGAATTTTTCGGAATTAATTTTTCATCTCACTAACAATCAGTTAGTTTCAGAATCAGAATACATACGCTCGACATTGAAAACGCAGCTCATTGAAACTGCAAAATTGATTTCTTCCGTCGTCAGTCAGAATCTAAGCCTTGTGTCTACCGCTGCATTTGTTTCGGGCATCTTGTTGTCTCAAATTAATCTTGAGCGTGACTAAAGTCAACCAATCCCAAGAGTCAATGAAGCTTCAAGTGATTTCCAGTGGTTTCGACTCGACTTTGACAGTGACTTGGCTTGACCTACATTCTGGGTTGGCTTGAAGTGAATTTTTGCTCATCATTTGTTTGACTGCCTGAATGGCAGGCGTGAACAAACTGTGAAATGAAGTGAAGATACCACAACTCAATCAAATGCTCTGACTGACCAACATAAATAAAATTCATTGGACCGATGCGTGAAGAAAAATAATGACCGAACTACTTCCTAGTGACTTGACATGATAGTGACAAACACTTCGTGATTGTAATAATTGTGACTATTTTCTTCGTTTTGGCGTGCGATCGTATTCGTGAGTCCCTTCTGCCATAAACAAGTGAGTAGAGTGCTCTTCCCTCCTTCAATTTTTCAGTGTCATCATCATGATCATGTGCCTTTTCTTTGTTTAATGATGCTAATAATAGTTTGCTGAGTGGAGTGAAGACGAAACAGTCGAAGTGACACCTTTTCGTTTTTATAGCTTTCACGACAAAGAATCTTCATGGCATTCCTCCTGATTCTTCCTTGTTATGTTTGATATAATAAACCCCTCTCGCGTTTCGGTACATTTTTGTGGCTCTTTCTCGACGTGGTAGTTGTATTGGTGGCATACATTTCCTTCCTCAAAGTTTTACTCTTCTTCATGCTCATCTCCTCATCATCATATCGTAAATTCGTTCTAGTTACATGCAACAACCATCCCTAAGCATACCACCTGAAAAAATGCACATTTCATCTTCTCCTTCTTTTCCTACTGACTGACTGACACTCATTTCTCCAACAACAATCGCATTGTATTGTTTGCTATGCTATAGAGAATAGATTGCATCTGCATAGAATGTGATCCAAATAGGAAGCTCTATGCTGGTGAACGAGTCAAAGACTTTCCCAAAAAAAACTAACCAAGTGGAGTGACCAACTAGAGGAGACCAATGACCATATCATATCGTACGTAACGAAAATTTCTGGCATAGATGATGATGATGAAAATTGAACTTGACTCGGTCCATTCCATTGTCAGGTGCAATTTTCAATTATGGTCATATTCTTCATACATACCAAGATTCGGACTCTTGAACAAAATAAGAAAAAATTGTCATACATGATAAGGATGATGACGATGATTTATGTATTGTGTTGTGGGACGCGGATGAATGGGTAAAATGAGAAGAGGGAAATATGTGCGCATGCAGACTTTTAATCACTTGAAGCGGTACCATCATCATCACCGAGTCAAAAAAATGCATAGTCATAGTCAACCGCAAACTTTAGTGGAGTCGAGATGAAATATTCGACGGTAGCCACTAAATATATAGATTTAAACATGTATTAAGCTTGACCTATTTCTCACAAAAAAATAAAGATTTTGCATCTTCCTCATCATCTCGGCTCGGATCGTAATTTTCTTTATTTTTTCGTAGTCAAGAAATAAACGGTAATTTATTTCACGGTCTGCCATTCATTCGCTCACATTGAAGTGATTTTCGACTTTCGACGCCCGATTTCCCTTCACTTTATTCATTGTATATGCAATGCGTAATATGCGTGTAGGGGAGATGATGATCCTTATCATGATGATTAGTCAGTGTACTGAGTCGGGTTTATCACGATCACTTCCCTTTTCCAAAAATTACTAGTACATACAGTGAAAATATTTCTTGTTCATTTTAAATAGGTTACCTTTTGCCGTTTCTATTTCAATAGTTTATAGAAATGCGATGGAAAAACACACCTTTATTGAAAAAACACGACATAATATGTATGTATAAGCCGAATAAGTAAAAAGCACATGAAAAATATGAAAATCAAAACACAGAGACAAATCCTGCAAGGGTTTGCCAAAGATTCGCCAAATAAACGACACAATTATTGCAAATAATTTTCTTAGTTTTCAAAATAAGCAAAAAAAAACGTTGAAAAAATTGTTCTCCTCTCATTTTTGGTAACAACTTTCATGGATAAAAAAGAAGGCCATAGAAGCTACTAATCTTATTTCCCTTCGTTCGTCGGAATTTTGTGTTGCATGTCACCAACAAAAAATGCACTAAAAATATTTTGATGTCACACTTACCTGCTATTTGCTATCTAATATTTCATGAGCATGAATTCCCAAAGCATACTTTTTTCCTGTATTAATGCACATTATGTACAATATATTCATAGGTATTATATGCTTAAGAAAACCCACAATCAATCCAATCCAACAACGTAAAATATTTTTATTAACCGCATCAACATCCATCTTACATTACAGAAGAGACCGAAGCCTAAAAACAAAACCTAAACTTTTTGAATTGAATACATTTCAGGTGCCTGCTTGAATATAATTGAAAAGAAGACAATGTATTGACGCTCATGACTGAACCTCTCCCCAGCCCAGCTTAGCTTGAAGTCATCGTCAACCCGGCCTCGTCATCATATCATCATCATCGAACCCCAACAACGACTTGGCCTGCCTTGCCTTGCATTTGCATGAGTCGAGTGTATATGAGCTTGCATGCATGTAATAATGTAGGTACGAACATTAACTTTTTCTTCATACATCATCAAGCAAAAGTGTACCATCATAATATATTTATCAAGAAGGGAGCTTTAATTCAAGCATCTTCAAGACTTTTCCTTAAAACTTGCACTGCACAGGTACAAGATACCTGTGAAGGGATTATACTATACTGCACTATTGCTACGAGTGAGCGTTTTTTCTTTCTCGAGTGAAGTCTTCTTTCTTGAAGCCCTTTTTATGCTTCGCATGACACGTAACGAGTTCAGTAGTGTTCTTCACTTTGCACTTAGAAGATGAAGATGATGTGCTATGGTGTGGTTGTGATTCCCACTTAGATGAGTGCGTGAAACGTGAATGAGTGAGTGAGCAAGTTTGTGGGGGATTTTCATACGAAGAATAAAATTAAATTACTTTATCAAACAAACCTGTAGTTTTCATTTGAATTGAAACAACAGTAATAATTTTTCCGTCACGGTTCATGTAAAAAGTGTTCCATCTCCATCGTCATAATTTTCAACGTTATCAATATGAACGAATATCAACGAGCTGATAAGTTACAAGTGTTGTGCGGGGAATATCGGAAAAAGAAAATTTAGGTGTAGGGAGGGATATCCATCCCATAAAATGTGGTGACGGTGATATTGTACGCAAAGGTTTGGTATTTTGTGCCCTGTCTGAATCTAAATAAACAACAATAGAGGAAAATGGGATGATAAAATCATGTCGCCTCTTTTTACACGAAGAAATATTCGGTTTATTATGCATGCATGCATGACTGTTCGATTTATGTATCCCTAAAAGTGATTTACACCAGACTGTGCGTTTAAGAAAAAACCTAAGGTGAAGTGAAGAAGAAGGAAGAAGTACCCAAAACATATTTTTTTTGTTTTGTTGACCTGGCCCGAACAAAGACAGGGAGAACCTTGACTTAGATTTTTTCATAATACATACAAGTAGCAAGTAAAAAGAAAGTTCCGGATACCAGACACAAAAAATTAATATTCTTTCTGCGCTATACCCGCGCCTTTTCCGCTTACACATTATTGGACCATATCGGATCACGTTAAATCGAAATTGAAGGAAGAAGAGTCTCAGAAAAAGGTAAGAGACCATAATGATAATAATAATGTTAATGCTACATTTTTACAGGATAGGATTGGGGGATTCGACGCGTATGAAAATGAAACTTTTTCATGCTGATGATGATAAAGATAATGTATTAAAATGATAGTGATGATTTCTTTTTAAAAAATATTGTCAAAAACGTAAACTGCGCTGCTGGTGTTGGTAATGCAGTAAGCAAGAAAGAAAATTGTTAGGTTTCACCCAGCGTCCGTTTCCCGTCGCTGCATTGCTTTCATGAATGAATATAATGACATGCCGGCACCTAAAATCTAATGCTTTTGACTTGCCTTACCTTATGCTTAGCAATGTATTTCATTGCAGTGCTCGTTGCTAATTATGAAACTGTCAATGGCGTCATGGCATTAACAGTGGGACATAGTACATGAATGTTGGTGTCGGTGTCATTTTCATTATCATTGTGTCACTGCTAATCTATGGGAACTTCGTTACCCAAAAGTGAAGAAACAAGTTCATCAATGTCAAAGTCATAATGCATGCACCAGGTAACAAGTAAAGAGATAGAAGGATTTAGGAAGGAAATGGAAACATGCTTGCATGATTTCGCATTCAAGTGAAGAACATAATATGCACACACGTAAGAAGAAAGTGTGGGACTTAGGAAGTGCATAATAAAACTCTATCAGTTCATTTTTCCGTCATCGACATATAACACTGAATATAGCGTTTGTCTCGTTAATTTTACAGAAACGGAAGAATTAAGTACTTAGTACCGGAAGCTCTTATGAGAGTAACTATTTTGTATCGACCATTCGCCAATTCTCATAGCGTTTATCAGGCTCGATCTTCCGCTTTTTTCGATGCAATTCATTTTCCATTCTTATTGCAATTGCATTAGTTATTGGCAAAAAATTCCATCATTGTCTAAGAACTTATATCATTATTAAACTCGTCAAAAAATGTGCAGATACGTTGATACGTAATGGTGTTGAAAAGAAAATTATTTAGCGAAGCAGTAGCATCATTATCATTTTCATCCAAATTTTTTAGAAGAGAAATGTATTTTTTCACAATAAGGCTTTTCTTTTAACCACAATTAGCTTTGATTGTCTCTATTAAATTATACATAACAGTATTCTTCATAAATGTCTATTTGGTGCGACGTACGACGAGTTATATTACTAACTACATTAGTAATGCTGCGGCGGTGGTAGCGTAATACTTAATTAATCATTAATTTCAGTTTCAGGAAGCAGTTTTTTAACAATTCAGTTCAGGGTCCCAGTCCTATTAAATGTAATATAGTTTTTTTTAGTTTCTCTCGTTTTCTTCCGCAATCGCCGGCAAAGGCAATGCTAAATGTAAAACAGTGGTTGAAGTATGTGGGTAGATATACACGCTAAGTTCTTTTAGCTAATATAAGCGTCCCTCCATCCTCAACTTCTAGCAGTTGACTTATTTTGTAATTAGCGAGTATAATTTACTTAATTTGAATTTTTTGAGGCTAAATGTTCAGTTAAACGAAAGTTTTTTGCTCGTCCACAAGAATTTAAATTGCAAAAATTCGTATTCCTGACACAATAATAGGCAGAGGCAGTGCAGAGCGATGAAATGAAGTAGGGAAATGTTACGCCCCCTACGCCCATCACTTTTTAGCTTAAGACTTAGATTGCCGTAGAATTGTTCCCTCATTTTCATTTTCATAAATTCATTTCACTCTTCTCTAAAGCTTTAGCTGAACTTCAGAAAGCTGTAAATAATCAGGATGAAGAATGTTGAAAACAAAAGTCACAAAAGTATTTGCACTTAAATGCTTGCAAAAGCGCCGGTTTACTTACTAGCTTAGGCCAGGCCTAATGACTTTCGTCTTCGCTCAAAATCATCTTTCGGTCAGTATAAAGTCAGTCATGACTTAGGGCGAATTATCTTTAAATATATTCCTTTTTAAAGCAACGGATGACAATCTTGTAAATTCTAAATGCTTTTCTTCTTGACTTTAACCGTGACATTAAGCTGGCCTGACCTTTCAAGACAAGTTTCAAATCATTCGGAATCCCATTCAAGGGCAAGTCAAGCAGACAGCCGACGTGATTGTGATGTGATTACGGCTTCATTAGGAAATGTAAGACTGAGATTGTGTATCATCATCATATCATCATCAGTATCAACGCTATTGTTATCGTAGGCATCTTTCGCTGTGTGCCCCCTGGCTATTATATATGCTAGCATAGATTACTTAGATTAGGCATAAACGTGGAAGGGGATTTTGTTTTTCCTTGTCAAAGGAAAAGGAAAATGAAACAATTCACCTGGATTTCTTTCAGAAGATTGGTTTATTCTCAATCTAGGTATTCTACTTTCGCTTAAATGCACGAATCAAATCTGAATGCCTGCATGTTTAACAGAGATAGGATCGTTTAAGATTTACCCTCGTCTCTCGGCTGGAGCTTGAGTCCGGACTGACCTACTCTCAGGAAAACATTATTGACGCACTCGCACTTCCCATCCTGATCCTTCCTCATTTTCTACTTTGCATTACCTGTCTGTGGTCTATACAAATATTTATTCTCAGAAAAGAAAACTTGAAACATCAACACTGTATGTATGTAGGTAATCCATGTACGACATTGTACATGTCCAGCTTGGGACGACCTGAAGACCTCATTTATCTCGAAAATGTTACAGGAAGATTTTCATGAGTGATTTGATCACATCGATCGGACTATTGCATCTTTTCGTTAACGTATAGTTTTCATGTTTGCATGAGATGGGGATATATATTATCTATGTAGATGTAGGTATGTAGTATTTTGTTTTGATGAATTGAGAAATGATTTTCTTCTCTGAAGAAGAGATGTGCGTAACCTGTACCTAACTGTTTCCCACTCAAGTCGCTCGTAAGTCGTAAAGTAAAGGACTCGTGTAGTAATGACCATAATTGGTCCAAGCAGTATTCTATGGGGAATAATAAGTTCATCGCGACGTAATGCAATCCCACGAAGATTTCACTAGTTTTATTGGTTTCCCTAAAATGAAGCGATTTTTTGTTGGCATTCATGACATGGCTTGTTTGCATGACAGGATCTTAAACTATTAGCGAAGCGAAGTTCATCTTCTATAATTTTCTAGCTTTTCCTACAAAATATTATGTTATTTTCTAAAAAAACATTGTTTTGGTTAATGCCTTGGTCAAAACTATGGCTTNTTGGTACATTAGATGGGACTTTCACGTCCACTGCGCGTCAGTCCAATCAATTTATAAAAACGCGTTCTTCAACTATGACCATAACACGTTATAAAAACGCTGAAGCAATGGGTAATAAAATATGCAGATTTTCCCTTTACCTAAAGAAACGAGTTTTATATTCATAATATCTAATATCATATTTTAGTCTTCCGAAACAGTATCAATTGATTAATTACAATTGCAATTATAAGGCCATGGCAAAGTATCATAATCTAAATACTAAATAGCAATTACTTCTTTCTTGATGAGGCAGACACGTTTGCATTCACACGCGAATTCATTCGAAGTGTAAAAAACGTTATTGATCCACGAAAGCAGTTGCTGTTGTGTTGTCATTAGGCTTGTCTTGGCATCAGGAGAGGATCATCGCCTTTTGCCGATTCAAGTTCATTTGAGACCAAATTAATACGAAGACGACATGCCCCAATCACGGACGCTGCTGCACAGTACAGGGCACGGAAATATTTTCACTCTTCGAAAACACGACTTATAAAGATCAAGGTCACATAAGGACATCCGCTTTTAAATCAACTTTTGCGTCAGCATTGTTGTTCGTTCTCGTGAAGCCCAAGCCCATATAATGACAAAATCGAGAAGCGGTTAAACAAGCTCGATCATGCTATCTTCAACGCTCATTTTTTTCCCTACAGAAATGAAATGAAGCCACATGCAGAAAAATGCAATGGAATACAATGATTGTGATCACTTGATCACATCCTTTTCTAAAGCACCCTGTCGATCACTTAAACTCTCAAGTTGGCCTAAACTTGCTTTTCCTCTCGTCTTCATTTTCTTTTCGTTGCCGTTCCTTCTAGCCAAGGCTAGCTCTTCGATTCGATTAAGCTCATATCATAACATAAGAGCTATAGCGTACATTTCATTTTTTGAAAAGCCATTTGAGATCAACGCAAAAATAAAAATTCGCAAAAATCCTTTTCCTTTTCAAAAGCTCTCAAACCAGGCATTGGTATCGGCTTTGGCTTGGTTTATTGGTTTACTTGCTCTTCACCAGAAAGATACGTGCGATTGTTTTGCAAATGGCAACAGACAGATTAAACGGATGATGATAGTAATTTTAAGCATCAAGACATATTGTGCGCCCACTACAAATTCATTCATTCGTTCGTAATGAGTTACTTATTTTACTCATGTTTTAAGTTAAGAACGAAAAATTAAATGAGCATATTGCCCCATTACCGCGTCAGAAATTGAAAGACCATTTTAATGTCTGCATTCTCGCATCCTGACCTGACTTGCTCAACATAGAAAGAAAAGATTCACAATTAAATGGTTTGATTCGCACCTTTCACAGCGTTTTTACCTTTGCATTGTCAGTAAATGAGAGCAGTGAAGGTAACAAAAATGCCCCGTGCTCTCACTAGACCGGAGCCGCCCGTGGACATGGTTTTCAAACACCCGTAAACTTTACATGTGTATGCTGAATTTTTTCGCGTAATCTCAATTTGTTTTAGATATTTTTAATTTTATGCGAGTTTTGTTTTATGAGGATTATCTCTTACTGATAATCTTTTGCATGAGAAAAAAATGCGTCCCTAGACGAGCTTTATACGTGCATTGTACTTTTCCTATGACAAGCCAACTCAAACAAGAATTGTCCTACTGCTCACTACCACTGGAATCGCGGAATGAACCTTCATCCCACGCCTGGTGTCAAAAATAAAAACGAATTATTGAATACTAATAATCGCCATTCATCATCGTCTGTTTTTGCATTTGATAATTATTTGATTTGTACAACACTCGACTTTACTCGAATCGACAAATGAGCCCTGTATTAGGCATCCGATTCAACCCACTCGACTGCGCCATGAATGAAACAGGAAATTCCTGTTGCCCACTCACTCACCACTCGCATTACTCACTTTATATTTACCTATTGCAAACAGTCAAGTAAAATTTCAAAGAATTGCAATTTGCAATGCTCCTTACCGTACTTACGATCAGGTTCTAGTAAGAAAGTCTACGGATTTTAGTCGAATTCAAGCCAGTACTGTTCATAGTCTCAGTCTCACAGTTCAGTTCTCAGGTAAAACATATTGTCTATCTTTGGCGAACTGAGTCCCGATTTTCTTTTGCAAATTAGCAATGCATTTCGAATTCTTCGACAGCCTCGGAGTGAAAATGCATTTAACGCTAAATAATACTACTTACTAAGTTTGCCTTAGTCATCATAACATTATCATTATCATCACCATACCATGCGCAGTACTGTACCCATACGCATCTTACCTTAATTGATGAAGATGAGCAAATCCGTTTATCCACAACTTCATCTTGACTTGGCTCTTGGGTGAGTGAGTGAGTTGGCATAACCATTATTTAAGTTCGTGATCATTCATCCTATAAGGATGTGTTGTAATTTCACTTTGTAAGAGTGCCTCTCTAAATGATTACGATACGAAGAAAATTGTTTATAATGCGATATGATATGAAACGATATGTTCATGGTTTTTGCTCTGTTTATTTGGTTGGCCCAAGTAAAGTCATTTTTGATCTTGAGGAGTTAGGAGTAGTACTTATTGCAGTAGCTCAGTAGTAGTGTAGAGAAATTTCTTTCGTAAATATTTAGGTACGTTTTCGAAAATGACTTTACTACTGGGGTACTGGTTACCTGTTGGTATCACATATCACATCATCAATAGACTGCAACACAATGCCTTGGGTTTTGGCTGTAGCTCAAGATAAGATCTTCCCCCAACAGACCTAACCAAAGACCAGAGATGAAACCACTGCTGCCAAGAAGAATTCATTATTAGCGTTTATTAAAATGAAGAAAAGAGATGGGCCTTTCTTTTTATGATTGCGATTGTGGCAGTGGCGAAGAGAAAATTCTTCTAGATTTTAAGCTGAGATGAGTTGATATATTTGTCAAGTGTTTCACTTCTGCAGTTCACAATATGCTCGTGGTTATAGTACAAGGCTTGGCTTGGCAAGGAAGTAAAATGTGATAATTTTCACGACAGACATTGTCAAACAGTTACAGTCATAGCCACTGGTGTTGTACATTTCATCTTGATTGAAGATCCGTTAATTGTAAAGATGAGAAATGATTTAATTTTAAAGATCGCACTGAGATATTTTAAGTTCGCATTCTCGAAATGCAACTTGCATCTGGAGAAAACTTTATGTAAGGCTCTTTAGCTACATATTGCTGAGTTATATAGGTAACTCATTAAATTTTTATTATTTCCAGTGTATGTATGCACTAAATTTATGGTTTACGCATTCGCATTGATTGGTCATCCTGATGCAATAAATAGCATTATTTCTTTGTCTTGCGTAGCTTATACTAATGCATGTAGGAAGAGTCAGTCGACAGTCAGCCTCTGTAGTAATTATGCATGAGCCATAACAATGCAGAGATTTTCCGTTACTTTCCGCGGCTACGTGTACATAAGTCCTTCATTATTAATATTTTGCGCACGCTTCCTTCCTCGAAACATTGGGATTAGAAATTGCATTTGTATAAAAATGCGATAGATTCGTCATCTTAAGCGATGTAAGGCGGTGGTGGTGGTGTTGGTGTAATACTTAGGCCATTGATCCATCGGCCCACTATAGTCAGAAGAAATAATGAATGGCAACGGTTGTGTGAAGAAGAAGACTATGAAATGACCACTGACTAAAATCTAAAGAATTCAAATGGCATTTTTGTGACGTCTTTTGAATGAAAAAAATCAAACGAGATTTTTTTCGTTCAACGTGTCCTGCATTCCTTTCCGCACTTTTACATGAAAATATTCAATGCTCATAAGAAATGTCATAATTATTAGAATTGAGAAGAAATCGGATTTTAAGGATTTGATCGTTAACAGATTTTCAAACTGGCCTTAGTAAAAGTCAATAAAAGCCATAATATTCAAACTTTGGTTTGAATTATGGTAAAAAAACTCTGTCGTCAGTCAACTTCCTTTTCATTGAACTCGTTGTTTTCAGTTTCTCTGCAAAATTATAAAATGTCATAGTCATGCCGTATGGCGGTATATAGTAAAATGAAAATGTTATTGAAACTGAGACTTCTCTTGAAACTTAAAATGAGTGGGAACTTCTCTTGACACAATTACCATTGCTAGTCTATTGTCTTCTACTCTGTCTTATGATAAGCTAAAGATAAGTATTTCTTGATTACTATCATGTAATAGTAATGTGTTACGGGTTAGCAGGTAAGTAGATTACATTACGCAGCTGCAAATAGCTCTATTGTTAAATAAGACCAGCGTTTGAGAACCTCTTTGAAACTGAAAGAAGGAGTCTTCATTTTCAATGACAATGTCATGTAAGAAAGTAATTTTCTGTTTCATTCTGCTTCCTTCCTTTCAAGAAGCTCATAATAATTTAATGAGAGTATTTTCAAGAAAGTACGTTATTGAAAGTATGCAGGAGGAGGAAACGAAGAGCTCAGCTTGAATGAAATAATAAGCTAGCCATAGCTTTTTCCCATATCCGACTTTTTTCTGCGCAATTTTGAAGTCTCGCTATTATGCCTTTTTGCCATCATGTATCCGGAAAGCATGGCACGCGAATCTGACTTGAGGATCACTAAGACTTTTTTAATTTATTTAGTTCATGAATATAAGATACATATTATGCATTTGCATTGGGTATCGATAACAAAAACGGGTAACCTTGATTTCCAGTTGGACATCATGCAATACGAAGTTGTCCACAATCACTATCTGTCAAATTGTCGTTGGTTAGATGAATACTTAAAAAATAATCATATAATAAGATATAGGCAAATTATATTTTCCTCTCTGATGGAATTACGTACTTGTCATTGCGATGGTATGTATTACAATTAGACTGCGCTATATGCATAGTAAAATGTAGTTCCGAAGGTAGGTATTGTATCGTCTTTCAAAATGATCATTTCCCAAAGTGTAAAGCGGTGCCTCGTATTTTGCACCTCATCAAATATAGTATGATCAAATTACATTTGTGTAAAATTTCTTCAGAGAAACTGCTCAGGAAAGAATAATTGCCCTTGCTTGTTTTACTGACCAGACACATACATATTATCATAAAATAAATAATTTGTATCAAAACATATAGCTTCATAGATTTTTAAATATTTTTTATTTAAAACTTCCTTTCCCTCAAGAAGCGTTTGTAAGACTACGAAATACAAACTACCAATTGCGAACTGCGGACCAAAATCAAGTTTTGAGGGTACCGGTATGTGCTTTTTGTGAAATGCTAATACGTACATATATAATTGAACGCAAAACGTTATAGCTGTGTTCGAGTAGCTGTAAAAACTTGTATGAAATGTAACTCAAACGCGTGCTCAAGTTTTGCAATAATTGCAGATCTTCATCTCATAATGATAATCATGATCATAAAAGATGGTGGCTTGGCGTGGCGTGGCATCTATCATCCTCATCTCAGGCTTTGGCTTGTTTGTGGCTTGGTTTGATGTTTTATTTATCAGCAGTGTTTATGTGATAAGGATGGTCCTTGCAAATAAATAGCTTTTGTGGAAGAGCGCGTATCTCTATGAAGATGCTTTCCTTCAAACTAAATTGCACTCATTGCAACGCAAATTGCAGTCAACAACCTCATACAATATTGATTTGTTTTAGAAAGGATTCTCAAAACTAGAATTCATTCGAAGAACGTAATATGCATATGGTGCAGGCAGGTGCAATATGCGAAGATCCCTACTAATGAAATGTCATTACGTTTTCTTCTTCTTCTTTAGAGTCTTTACCATGGGGAGGAAAGGGTCGACTGCGACCCTTAGGAAAATGAAGACGCCACAGAACTGGGGACATGTCGTCCTCTACACGATATTATTTTCAATCGCATCTGCCAATGGAAGCGGGTCGAGTCCGACGGAGAGTACAAGTACTGCCAGTAGTAATATAATTAATGATAGTGCGACGTGCCAGTGTGGCGTATTTTTACTGGGGACGGGGACATTAACGTTTTCAGCGGATGCAAAGCCTGTACTTGCTGGTAAGTTCCAAAGGAATCCTAAAACATTCTTTTGTTTGTAATTACGGTTTAGCCCTATATTCCTGTAGATACTTAGCTTACTTGGGTCTGTCCAGATTAGAACAAACCATGACCTATGAAAAAAATTTCCGGGAATTCAAGGACTCGAGTTAGAGTTCAAAGACCTGGTAAAAAAGACACGTAAAGAATTAAGATTGCGATGCGATTGTGATTCCCCAAAAAATCAAGCTAATGCAGTAGTCCTTGAAAGTTTTTTGAACTTTGAAAAATCACTTAAGGGTTGAAGGGAAGGGGTGGATTTTTTATGCTCGTTTATTTCGAATAAAAAATGATACCCTTGATGGAATTCATGGAGAAGCCCCTTTCATTATCCCCATCTAGACAATGATCCGATGACTGCATCTTCTTTTTATCTTGATTTTATTTTACCTTCCAAAAAGATAATTGTCCCACAAGTAAAAGGTAGCAAGGGTGAGATGAATAGGGAATCGGGAACAATGATCCCTGTTTCCAGCCTTAAAAAAGGTGCATTATTTTATACAAAAGCTATTTTAGGTATTCATCTTTGCTTTTTACCCGATCTTCCTGGAAAAGAACCTTGAAAGTTCATTCGCCTTGTTTCATTCCATCCTTTCACCTTCAACTTGACTTTGGATTTACGATCCCTTCCGCCTTTTATTTAATGACTCCCTCGACCATGAACATAAAAGATTTAAGTCCAAGTTCAAGGGCATTGTTGTAGGAAATACCTTCAAGTTGAACGACCTTTCATATTATGTGATATTTTTTCCAAGGATTACCTGTCGCAGCAAACTGCAGCGCCACCGATGACAAAATATCCTGTGCCACAATCTGCCGGCAACTGATTCAAGCGATGTCCGGAAATCAAGAGAACACTCCTCTGGTACAAACTGTAGTCCTGGCAGCGACACGAACCTTGGCCTGCCAACGTTTCAATGAGTCGCATAAGGTTCCCGCTCCTCGAAATTTCGAAGGCACCAGCCGTCAAACCTTGGCCCAGCTTGATGATCAGAAGAAGTGGAAATTCTTTGTCGGACCTAGTTCGCATGGGGCAAGGTCAGACATTGCGGCCGAGAAGAATGGCCTCCCTGCAAATAATGGGGAGCAGGCGGATGAGGAAATCAGTGGAACATTGACAGATCCAAAATGGCTTGGAGGCTACTACCGGTGGTGTGATGAGCACTGGATCTACGCAGGAGTTAGCCTTCATGAGCCTTTGTGCTGTCAGGGGCACTTGCCGAAAAGGTGTGAATTCAGAAAATAAAAGGTGAATGAATC